>JAOWAN010000054.1:12484983-12505803 GCA_028566635.1 Lobelia cardinalis | reverse complement strand
CGCATAAGAGAGGGATTTCGACCCCCATTTCAAAATATAAGAATCAATGGCCTCCGTGAATGGAGCAAAATCCTTAATTGGTCAACTATTGCTTTACCTTATCAAAATATTCCATTATTTTGGATATAATGAGAAGTTGACCAATAGCTGAATCTTACAATTTGAAAGTGACCAAACTCTTTCAGATATATTTTCAAGTCTCCAAAATGCAGTAAAATTATTGTTTGTGAAGAGGCAAAATGAGAACAAGTTTGTAGTCAGAAATAGCCAAACTGTATACTTTAAGGAAACTGGTTATTGAGCAACTTATCTCCAAATATCACTGACAACTGTTTGGTATGAACTGGCCTGGCCAGTTTCCAGACTGCCCCTAATATGTGCCACTGTTAATTCATATTAAATACAGGGCTGTTGTTTCATTTACAGTTTTTCTTTTACATAAAATTGTGATCAAATGGCTATCACTAAATAATTCATCAGAACAGATTGAGGAGAAAGCAGCTGTCCGAAATGACCTACCGTCAATTAGAACATACAAACATCCAATGGGCTTCATACTCATGACAAGAACTAAAAAAATGGAAGGAAAATCCCTTCTTTTGATGCCTTGATACCAAGTCCAGAAACTGTTGCAACATTCATCGCTGATAAAGTGATCCTGACTGTTACGCCTGTTTCCGGCCTGAGTATCTGAGATTACATAGACCACCAATGTGGAACTTCTGCATAAGATGCAATGCAGCAAGTCATTAGTACCAAGAGCATAAGAATGCTGGTTCTTTACAAAATTGAATATGAAGGTATGACATTTTTTTCATCACAAAAAAAATATGTGTGTGGAGGGGGGAGGAGAACCCGGATGCAAAAAACAATAAAGAAAGCAAACATGCAGAAGCCAACTCAAAACAGCAGACACTTTGTGTTAGATCGATGCGAAGGAACAGCGACTGTTTAAACTTTTTGAATCGCAGGACCATTAGAGTTATGCAACTAGTTAAGGTTAGTCTTTACAGAGTTTCAGGGTGTTGAGGTCTTATTATATCGAGTTTAGTCAACATAACAGTCAAAAACCACTACGTCGAACATGAGAATAGTAACAAAAGTTGAACAGGAAATTTTTTTTTTGAAAAACATGATGGAAGTGATAACGCAACGAGTTAAGGTTATTCTTGTGGCCCAGTGTAGAGTTTTTCCCGGAATCGAGTCTGAAGGTGGGGCTTTCAGTAGCTATGTAGAAAGAGCTACTTTTCATCCTGTTAAGTTCATATTTGGCTTGTGTGTTCACCTTAAAGTACTTAGTTCAGAGGAATTTTCTGTGATCCGTTGAGGTGTCCCTTGTCTCCTCATGGATGTTTGGTAGGTGTTTGCAGTTTTTCAGCTAGGGTTTCATTTTCCCAGATAGTTTGGGGTTTTGATTTTGGAGTGTGTAGAGTACTATATCTGCTTATAAAATTAGTTTTGTCTATCCCCAAAAACAGAAAAAGAAGGAGAATATATTCGTCTAGATAGATCAAGTGCAGATGCTAATGTGGATAAAACTGAAAGTGTTATATTCAGGCACAGAAATTGGTCCTTTTTTTTTGTCAAAGGCACTGCTGCAAAAATAATTAAAACCACGTGAGCGTTCACCAAGTGAAGTAAATTCCATTGAAGGACTCGCTACGAACCCTTAACAAATTCAGGTATTACTCAATAGAATAACAGTTTTAGTGTACCAGTTCAAAGCAGGCAGTGAGAACATGTAGCAAGCTATATTAAGCAGACTCAGATGTGGGTGACAACTGACAACTGCTAGCACATGTTCAGGAGTTGGGACTGGGAAAACCATGAACTAGAGGACATTTGGACTCGGCTTCAAATGATCCCAAACTAGGGTGCAGGTACTTGGATGTGACCTATGATCATGAAGACTCCGGCACAGATGCCACGCCATGAATCATGTCTGACATGACTATGGCGAGCAAAACAAGAAGTCCATGTTACGCAGATACCAAGTAGAACGAACTGATTCTTTCGTTTTCCTTCCTCAGGTTTGGCATATCATACATCAGAATGTTGCAGATCCCTTGATCAACATTGAAAATAGAGTTGGACATGACCTATGATCATGAAGAATCTGGCACAGATGCCATGCCATGAATCATGTCTGAGTAAAATAAAAGTCCATGTTATGATACCAAGTAGAATTCATTCTTTCGTTTTCCTTCCTCACGTTTGGCATATCATATAATCAGAATGTTGCAGATCCCTAGATCAACATTGAAAATAGAGTTGGATAGCTCATAGGGAGTTTAGTGGTACTTATTGTGATGAAAACATTTTTACTCATGCAGCTATTGCTCTCTAGAAGTGCGCAAGTTGAAAGTTCTGGAAATGGCTCTTTGACAATCTATATTATTAGTTAAGGTAGCATTTACTATTCGTTGAATTTGACCCAATGAATACTAAATTCTATCTCTTGATCCGAGTTATTTTTCATCTAAAGGCAGAAGAGTGTGTGTGGGATTGTGTGTTGGGTGAGAGAGAAGGTGTGAAGAGTGTGAGTGGGGTTGGGTGTTGTGTATGGGTGAGAGAGGTGTGAAGAGTGTGTATCTTTTAAATGATTTTAGTTAACTAATTTTATAACTAAAGTTAACTTTTAATTTATTATTTTTTTTAATAATAGTAGCATTTTTCTACACGAATGTAATATTATTTAAAAGTATTTAATTAAATTGTTTTCTGACACGGATTTTCCAGTGCAGTAATAATGGACAGTGAACACACTGTGTATAATTAAGGAGTGGAGAACCATTTCTTTTATTATTTGATGTCTTTTACAAAAGGCTGCTTTAAGGATTTGGAAACACTAAAAATTCATCAGTGTTCATGATTCTCACCTATAGATGTGTTTGTTTGCATTGCAAAGAGTGAGTACTTAATATGAGGCCTGAATTCTCAAAACGTCGTCTCCAAGAAGCCCTTATAGACTTCTAATTTTAACCGAGTCAGAATCTCAATGCAGCTACTAGCCTACTTCTTTGAAATATCCTCTCCGTCCCAAAACGAGTCAATTTATTCACGATTATGAACCATTTGTGACACTCATTTTGGGAGGCAGGTAGTAACTATTAGAAGAACAAAAATAGTTGATTCACTGGTTAATATACTTAATTCATGCCATCTCTCCTTAAAAAAAGGATAATCGACTCGGTCTTTGGGATTTTAAACGTCCACTTCCTTGCAAGCCTTCAGGTTCTATGTAATTCTACAAAACAATTGCCCTTGTCTGGATGTCTTTGGTCCATCAAAGTAACATAATCTCATACTTCAGTTTGATTCTTAAAGTTGCGAAACAAAAGTTTTTCTAATCACCTTTTGAGGTATATTAGTTCTCAAATATAGAAGCAACTGCGACTTTATAAAGGTACAAGCAAAATCAAGCTACGACTGGGGGATTGGTTCCATATAGTGATTAACATGTTTTCTATGTAGCAGTATTGCATGGACGAAATATCAATTTGCTGTACGCAGAAAGATACAATTCAAGTGTAGCACCATGTGTCAAGAGTGGGACAATGCACAGGCAGAATCGCCCACGCTTCGTAAAGAGCTGTCGTATGTTCAGCTAAATCTCCCAGAAGTTTTCCTAAGTTTCATTGAGAAACTCCTGACGACCGAAATTACATTCGAACACCGAGCTGGTCAGCGGCATAGCTGATTGTGCCACCTAGGATGAGATAACTGGTAGGGAAATTTATTGTTCATGCCTTCAGATATTCCATTGCTATTATCTGGTAACAATTCGTTTCCTTTTGCTTCACGTTTATTTCTGTGGATTTGGGTTTTTTGAGAGCAACATTGCAGCTTCTTGTTATTTGTTTTCACTTTAATTCTTCATTAGGACTCTGCTCAATGCTCATTACAAGTTCTTCTAAGGTTTTTTACCTCAAGCACTACTGCCTATTGTATCCATTCATCTCCTAGAAGAAAACTTCATTACCCTTTCAACCGACACGGTGTAGTTGGATAGGATGTTCAAATAATGCCTACTGGATACTGAATAAATATTTATATTCTTACCCTGCCACTGCTTAAAGAATTTTCTTTTTCCTTTTCTTCTTTACTTCTGCATTTCTAGCTTTAGTGTTCATTATCTTCATCTAAATTATATTCCTATTTCCCCAACTATTCACACTCAAAAACTTCCAAAGTTAAAAGAGTCACCAATATTACAACATCTAGACTGGATTCAGCTCATTGCGAGAATCTATGGCCTTTGTATGATTGGACCTCCCCAACGCTAGCTTACTGGTGACATAAAATCGTACACCATCATTGATACAAGAAAAACATAAAAACTTCTAGCAATACAGAAAATCGTCATACAATCAAACTACTGAGCGGCTCACACTATTGAAACCAAAACAAAGTTTACATTCCTCGTACTTGGCCACGGGTCAATTTTCTGAATCTTGTAATGATCTTTTAATTTCAAGAAATCATCCAAACATTTGGCCACTTGGCATGAAAACTTGGGTATGTGCATTATAAATTTATTATAGGAAGATAATTAGTTTTAGATGTCTACGTTCTCATTTAGAAATGCAAGAAAGATGAAATGAAACTGAATAAAGGAATTTCCTTCAGCAACAGGTATCTAATCCATCTTCAAACAAATAAAAGCTTTCTTGTATAATTAGAACTACCAGTACTGCCAAGCCATTATTAAAAATTCTAACCTCTTTCACTCTCCTTTCCAATCTATCAGTTCGCTGCGCGGTGCATACACCTTTGCCACTTGCTCCTCGGCTTCTACATCATTAACTACACCCCGGCATCTTGAGAAACCACAGTAACAAGGAAGTTGTTCATCTATTGAAAAGAATCTGTGATATGAAGACAATAGAGTCAGTATACAGAGACGTGAAGTAAAGATGCCAGTTATGACCTAGAAGTATACCTGTAATCATATGTCAGCTCTTCCCATTGTTTAATATCTCTTTTTGCAAAAATGATTATGTGCTCGTCACCATTGACACTGATAACTCTTGAATAGCAATTTGGCTGCAGAAAGCAGAAGAAAAGTGGTGAAAATTTGAGGATGAAATACCACTGAATACCTATGACAAATTTGGTTAAAGTAGCACAAGAACATCCATATGCAAGACCTTCTGCTAACATATTTAACCATATTGATATTTGAGGGTCTGAATTGTGAAGTTAATCATAAGAAGTACAACAACATACTTGGACGACAAGGGAAATTAACCCTCTACCTAAATCAATATTTTTTTCCAAAAAAGAAAAAGAATGTTTAATTAACAAGAAAGTCAGCAGGAGCTATCACATACTTCACATGAATGATTTATCAAATGTGCAATGCTTCCTGCCCTCGTGGCATCAATGACACGTTCATCGTCGATCCTGAACATATAAGTCCCAGCACCCTGCATGCAGAAATATATCAAAACAAGCTTCAGAAGAAAATTTCGGCCTTCATTAATCCATCCCTCAATTCACTAACTATGAAACTCGAATGCTAAAGATGTATAACAGCATTCTCTCGTCTAAATGGTATATAAAAATTCAGAAACCACAAGGACATTCAAATAAAATTAGCAGGGCAACCGATACGAATAGGAAGCAATGTGATTGAATCATTCGAACTTCATTTTCCCAGTAAAACTGCCGGAGTCAAAATAAATTGTCAGTGGAATTCAACGTAGTGGAGGGGATTCCCCGGGTGATTTTCTTAGGAAAAGCGTAGGTGAATGATCCAACAAGAATATTTATCATAAGCACGAGTATCTACTGTAGTCATCTATATTGTGCACACTTTACGCACAGTGCATGAAGTCAAATTTTCATAAAGAAGCAGACAGCATTTCAGTGAAACAAACTAACTATATGATGCAAAAGTATTCACTCCATTTCAGTGTGTTGACTGGCGTCCATAGAAGAGTTTAGTGATTTGATCTTGACAAAACAATGTCTACAGCATATCCAGCAAAACATGTTTACCGAGTGAATCTAACCAATATATATGAAATAAGAAACAAGCAAATCATCCGCGTAAGGCAAATCTAGCTTGTTACCCATCTAATTGCTATTGTATCTATTGCAGCTGCGATGTGTAGGTTTTGACTTTTGAGTCGCCTGAATTTCATTATAATATTGGACTTTCTAGAACTATTGATCAGGTCTTCAAGAACCCCAACATATCATTTACAGTTCTAATGTTCTCTAAACTTTAACAAGAATATCGTCAGTGCTCTTCTCCCATGGATCACAATATGACACGCTTGAAGTGACCAATATCTGAGCAAATGCAACCCAATAATGTAGCCAACGAAGACAAAACATTGTGTAATAAAGAAACTAGAAAAAGAAGATGCAGCTCAAGGAATGATTTAGTGGTACAAAAATTTTTAGACATCATGAGTAGCATATTGATTATTCACTGCGATATAATTCAAGCCAAAGGCAACCATACGAAATTGATGAAGTAATTCGAACATGTTGATATGTATTTAACATGCTTCAGTCTTGCACTGAAATTCTGATGGAAGTAATCCATGCTCACCACTAATGAGTTGTAGATTAAGTGCTCTCTTCTGTCAGCAATAGGAGGTCTAACAAGTTCACCAGTGTATTCAATCACCTACAATAAAGTAATTCAATAATTATTGACAGAGCACATATTAGAAGACAAACAAAAATTAAGAAATGGAAAATAACAAAAGAACGTGACAAAAATAAAGATTGTACCATATCTCCTGCCCTATGTGGTTGTTTAGCGAAGATGCCAAATCCATGTATCGCAGATTTTCCTAAACCCAATAATAAACCAAAAGAAAAATCACAACTAACATATTTCTATAAGAAACAGAACTTGGGGGAAAATGGGAAGGTGTGTTTTCAGATCCAGAAACAACAACTAGTTTTTCACAGTTGCATATTTTCTTCAAACCACCAGCCAAATTCTTACACAAAACATAGGAAATCGCACATATGGAAAGTCCAGAACAAGAAAAACATGGAGGGTGTTCACCCCCTACATATTCAATTTCAAAATATCCGGGCCTATGCCCCAGAAATCCAGCAGGCGTTTCAAGCCCAAAGCAAAGTATGGTCCCTAATTTTCTCAACACAACACTACTGATCGCTCGGTCGCTCACCCTCTTACACACAATATGAAACCCAACGCTGATGGGAAATCCAAGGAGAAGGAATGTGCTCAAATAGGAAGAGTTATCAGGAACAATAGAGGAGAATGGGTGAAGGATATTACGTGTGAATCTATGGCTGCCAAATTCTTGAAGCAGAGTTGCAGGCAATCTATTCAGGATAGGCCTTACTTAGAGAGCTGGGAGGGGAGCAGGTCCGTGTCAAGGCTGACTCCCTCATCTCAGTTCAATTCCTCCACGTCTAATGTGCACTCGGGAGAACAATTAGCTAATTTCTTTACTAAGAGTCTTGCTAGAGTGAGGGTAGATTATATTTGTAACAAGCTGGGCTTGATAAATATCTATGCTCCAGCTTGAGGGGGAGTGTTAGAAGAGTGGTTAAGTTAGTAGGATACATAAATATCTATTGTAATGTTCCAATTGAGATTACAAGAATTACGTTCTTTCCTTCTCTCCTTTTTTCTCTCTCGTTCTTCTTCTCCGCTTTCTCTCTTTGTTATCTCTGTTTCTCTTTACCTGAATCTTATTGTTGTCTGATTACAGATGGTAATGAAGTTTAGTTTATTTTTTATTGATTAGATTATTTAAATTTGAATAGAAATTCTATAATTATGTTATTTTTAGTTCAGTCTAAAATGCCTGAAAATTAAAAGGCCCATTTGAACTTTAATGAAACTACAATTAAAAAAAGTCTCAAAATTGTTTGGACTTGTAATTTGGGCCTTCAGGCCTATTTAAAAGCCTTAAAGACCCAACCCGAATGAGCTCAGTCCAGAACCAAAAACTGATCCACTTTTGAACTAACCAGATCGATCCAATATATTCAGGATTGGCCCATACTCGGTCTGGGCTGATGTCCAGTATAAGCAGAACCGAGGTCTGGGACGGTTCTGGACCGAACCGGACCGGCAATCACACCTACTGCATGCCAAATGAGAATTCACTTCCCTGGATGAAGAACTGCGAGTCTTAGGATACAACAAGTCAAGGCACTTGCTATTATACCCTCGGTAATTTTAAAATGGCAGTGAATACCAGATATCAGACTCAGCACAACGCAATATTAAGTTTTTGACTTAACCAAACTATCCTAATCTTCAATGGCACCCGTTCCATCTTGAGGTCGAGCGAAGTATACTTAAATTGAGAATCCGAACGGAAACTATAATGAGCTAGATCCTCTCTCTATCAATTCCCTCTCATCAGCCATACATAAGGACATACGTATTTGAATCAATGCAATCCCATCAACCATACATAAGGAAATACATCTTTGTATCAATGCAATGTCATCAGACATACATAAGGAAATACGTAAAACAGATAAATCCACACTCACGGAAGCCTAGGCCACATCTTTAAAAAACTACATTAAATTAAAATCAGGCCACCTCTCTTTCTCCACCCCTCCCCCCCAAACATAAACGCCCACTTGATTCAATGCCGAAGTGCGGAAAGAGGGGAGTAACCTCTACTTCAAAAATCAAAGCCCATTCGACCTCAGCATTCAATTCGCCCCAAAATTATGTTTCAATGATAGAAAGCACCTGCACTTTTCTGGTTCTCTTCAATTGCCAGATGGTAGTTTGCCAGCAGCGCCTCACTGAAACTGTCATATGAACCTCCCTGAGGTCTTCAAAAGGTACTCCATGGTAATCGCAACTCGAACAACCAGGTTGATTTGTCTAACCACCACACGTGATTCTCCCTCCCCCCCCCCAAAAAAAAAAAAAAATAAAGCGCAACACAAATCACACCACGACCACCACCTTGACTAGAACAAGGACGAGCTCCCAAAAACCTCCCCAATTCTTATTAACAATGGTAAACCCTACATAACTAGATCAAAAGCAACTAGTACTCCACAAACATAATGAAATTCCCTTGATCACCACCCATCTCCCCAGAACTCCTTATCTGCATAACGCTATCCTTGGACCATTTCCAGAAAAATGTAGCGCCTAACGAACATCCAGGTCTCACCTATCAGCCTCAATGTACAGCCCCAAATCCCTAGCTATCACCTTATTATACCATCTATCCGAAGAGTTGACAAGGTGACAGTCCCTTAGGAGTCCCATTCAAGGCAGAAATTCTACAAATTCTCATTTTGTTGTAAATCTTTTCACCAAGTTAAGGCTTGTTTGTAGTTTAGCTTGCATTTAGAGGGAACTAAGTTGGATCTCTTTCTCATATGCATATCCACAGATGTAATTCATTACAAACTGAATTTGAAACATATGTTAATGCTTGAAAGGTGGATAGGTGGCCATGAGAAGCTTAAGATGATGATCAGCAAAGCTTAAGAGTTCAGATCACACGTCCATTCGACTCAGATTTCTTGGTGAATTAATGCCCCCTTCACTTCCTTCCTAACTGTTAGCTATCGCTATTCCAACTATTGTGAAATTTCTTTTAGAGCAAGGGATTGGATGAAAATCTCAAGAGTCGACAAAATACCCATGTGCACCAATATTACAGTAGTCTACTACTATACAGTCTTGTTAGCTTGATATACATAGCTGGGTCCCTGCTAACAACTTAAGCTTTTAGATGAGTTGATAACTTTTGACGTGATATCAGAGCTCTGGTTTGGCAAGGTCTTGGGTTCAAGTCACCACTTGCATTTGTGAATTTCGCATTATTGTGAATTTGTGACTGCACGGTGTTGGCAATCTGTTTGAGCGGGTAACATGTGCGGGGGAGTGTTAGCTTATTATACATAGTTGGGTACCTATCTAAGAGCTTAAGCTTTTAGATGAGTTGGTAACTTAACAAGTCTAACCCAATTCCTCAAAGAGTTTTGAGAGAGAGCAAATGCAACCGTCAGGTTACCAGATTCTACATTCAGGTCAAGGAAAACTCAATAACTCAGATTTTGACTTAATTTGTTGGGGTGGGCTATATGTATCCTTAATCATAACTCAATAATATTGAGAACACGTAATCACACAACCAAGACTCACTCATATCCTTCTTAATAGTTACAATCGAACGAACAGTTAAGTGAAACTAACAACCTGGCATTTATTGCCTTTTAAGGTGGATCAGCAAAATTTAGTACAATACTGCACATGCATTTCTCAGACATCCAGAATTCTTGGTTACAATCACTATAAGTAACAAAGTATGTGCAAAGTTGCTATGATATTAAAAGTAAAAATAGAAAGAAGGAAGGAAGGAAGGAAGAGACCAAAGAAAAGGTATGTGCGCACGAATGAACAGAACTCACTCATAGTAATTGTTAGCAGAACACCTCAGTGAGCATAACAAGTAGAAGCAAAAGTTTCTTACCAAATGCCAGTCTCTTCCTGAAGGTTTTCCTCATGTATATGTACTTCTCGGCCATCGAAAAGACATTCCTTGAGGCATCAAGCTGCGAGGTCCTCAGGTTTTCAATCCCGTGTTGGCAGTAACCACCAACCAAGTATGGTCTGTTCTCTACAAATGAACGCTTCAAAGATGCAGCAGCAAGAGCTTCAGGTTCCTTCCTTCCTCTTCTCCCAAAATAGCTGTAAGGTTCTATCAAAATAGCCAAACGGGATATTATGACGGCAATATGCATGTTTTACATCGAAAAAGAGGTGCAGTTTCGTATTCTGATTCTTCCACATCATTAAACAGGATATAATGACGGCACTATGCATGTTTTCCATCAAAAAAGAGGTGCAGTTTCGTATTCTGATTCTTCCACATCATTAAATTGACAACATGCTAGTTAATCAAATTTCAAGAGCCAGGAAACAATATGCCAACCACAGTTAACAATGCCCTCCCGAGCAAACAAAGCCTGTCTAGGAACCCAGGCAGAAGGTTGCCAAAGCACACAGACAGTTGACCAGCAAATAGATTGACTTCAGCAGGCCCTGTCCTTTAGCACTTGTTCAAAACAAAGCCTGTCCTGTTCCAATTTTCATCCATATGAAGTCCTTAATTTTTAGGAAGATTGAAGTGCAATTTTTTTTCATTTTTATTTTTTTCGGGAAGCCTCTTTTAGAAAAGGAACTTTTATGTGATTGCGAGTCCTTTTCTCTTTACTTCATAATCTCACATGTTTTAAATATCTACGAACAAGCGGAAGTCTTCGGAACAAAACATTTTTTAAAAAACAGATATTTTAGGCGAGAGATATCAGATATGTTAGGTATACAATTCATATCAAATTACTCCTAGAATCAAACTGACCTGAAAAAAAGTAGAGATCTTTGAATTAAAACTTCAAGTGTTATAGAGAAATAATAGGATGTCTACAAGTTAGACAAACGATTAGACGTGATTTTCAGAGAAATGACTTAGGAGTCCTTATCTATACTTCATAATGAATACATTTTTACTTGTTTTGAAACCCATGATGAATACATTTGATAATACAAGTTAACAACTATTATATCTATTAAGTCTATTAATTACAACATTGAGCATCTTTTATCCTAAAATGTCTCTTTCAAAAACCTTTAATCCAAATTTTCTCTTTATTGAATTACCTAAAAGTACATGGAATTAATCTCTTGTTTTGTGAACTTCAATTGAGATTGTAGAATTGGGAAATCACTAAAATACAAAAATTAATCATAAACTATTTTGAGAACTTCGAAACTCTTAGAAAGTTTCTACTTTACGAAATTCAGATTAATGTTCATATGAGCTGGGACAAAAAGACGCAATCAAAATAAAAAGGATTACAAAATGAAAAAGGTTTAAGTTTAAGGAAATTAACCTTATGATAAACCAATTTCATTGATCCTCGTAAACACAATCATTGATCAAAACTTTTTGCTCTACTCTCTAACATATATATATATATATATATATATAGGTAGTTGTTCAATTGCGAACCACCGTGGTTCACAAATTTCATGGTTCTCATTTGACTTTAGTTGACTTTTCATGGTTCACAGTTATAAATTTCATGATTTACAATATAAAATTCATGGTTCATTGTTATAAATTTCTTGGTTCACATATTTCATGTTTCAAAGTTAAAATTCATGTTTCACCATTATAAATTTCATGGTTTACACTTTATCATTTTCATGATTCACAGTTGAAAATTTCATGGTTCTTGGTTTATCAATTTCATGGTTCACAGTTGAAATTTTGATGGTTCACTACTTCACTGTGGTTCGCAAGCTCTCAACTTAGGGGAGGTTCGCAGCCGATCACCTCTCTCTCTATATATATATACATATATATATTTAATCTCTCTTTTAAGTTAATCATGTGGTCACATGAATTAACATAAAATGCATAAAAGCAAATACATATAGACTCATGTATCATTTTACGTTTAAAGTGGAGTAAAGTGAGTTGGAACAAGAAAGTTGGGAGATTGCACTATCAGTTTATCATGCTCACGACAACAAGGTTACGCTATACAATCAAAATATAAGGGTTGACAATTCAATTTAATGTTCAAAAGAGAATATTTTTTTTAATGAGTCAGCTATTATAGGATTCACTTTTGAAAACAATTATTGATCGATTGCTAAAATTACTTTCAAAAATGTTAAACTCTCTAAGTTTCGAGAGAACATTTGTTACATAATTAATTGATTCGCTCTACTAAAGTAATCTTTGAGAATGGAGAAATTACTAAAGAACAAACAAATAAAATCACATGTCCTATAAACAATTATTTTTTGTTTGGAGAAATTCAAGGGAATGTGTATTACTCTATACGTTCCTTTAAATACTTAGTGTTTAAACTAAGAAAATAATTTAAAACAATTTACACCCCAAATTTCCTTTATGAAAGTGTAGGCTCTGTTCAATCACTTTATTTGATTGAAACTGTTGTTCTCTGTTAAATGTCATTCCCAAAAGGTATAAAGTCTATTAAGGTAAGAATAGAAGGGTTTGCTAAAAGAAAATTTACATCTTCAAGTATAGTGGTAGTTGAAAATTCTCCAAACATCAACTTACAAAAATAAAGAAACAAACAAAATACACAGGAAAAATATCAATCATGCATCTCCGTACGTATCTAAAATATAAATACATGCAAATGTATTATTAAACGTGCATGCATATTCATATATTCTCCATCAAAGGGTGGCTATAATAACGTGATATAGTCTTATTTAATGAAGGTATAATCTCGTGATAAATATGAGAATCAATATGCATGTAACAATAATGGTTCTATTTATCATATATAATAGGTGACCCATTTTTTGATGTCATATTGGCGAAAGCACATGACTTCCCCTGAGACGAGGGATGAAGAGCGTTGGCATTTAATTTCACCAAACCAAAAAAAATGAATGTAAACAAGTATTCTTAAATGAGACATGTTTCTAATAAAATTAAAGGGAATTATGACAAAACCATTCACTATACATAGTATGACATTTAAAGGACTACAAAATGTTTGATGCTTGATTAAAGCATGGCAAAACTAACAATGTGGAACTCTATGAATGGAATATAGATTTCGAAAATGTTCACTAAATTAGAAAAATAAATATATGATACCAATTAAAGATGATGAACCAATCCGAACATAACAAAATAAAAAAAATGAACGAGAAATGATCAAAACCAAAAGCAGTAACCCTCGAATTAAGACAAAAATAGAACTGAAAATTCATCTTTATTCAAATTTTAAAATATAAAATCGAAATGAAAGTCGACTATAATATTATTCATTTTGTTGGAGTATACGATATGATCGTAGATACATTTCATGTTCAGCGAATTCACATATATAACAAAGATATAGACCAAAAAAGCATGTCCACAGTCCATCGCACATGTCTCAAGCAGTGTTCTTGATAAAGATGATGGTTTGGGATTATATCAAGCATATATCTGACTGGCTTCCAACACATACATGAACAACACCATTCGAGCATCATATATCCATATCAAGTAACCAAGGAGATCATGCATCATGGGTTGGATGTCCCAGTTAGATTTTTTTTTTTTTCGCTTTCAATGTTGAGTACACGAAACCATTTGCTTCATTTTTAAAGTGGTCATGCATTACTCATAATATAATCGCCTGGAGTGGGGAGGAATGACAAGCAAATCTAATCAATGAAAAAAATTAACTGAATATCCAGTGGCCTCATAAACATCATTTTACCAAACATTTGGCATGGAAGATTGTTTTGTAAGAACGGATTGCCAGATATAACAGGACACTGATTAAAACGGAAAACGGAAAAAAAAAATAAAAAACACAAGAAAAGCAAAAATGCATTGTGACAATAAAAGGATATGAAAACAATAAAAGATTATAATAATTCAAAACTGAAGTAGGTGCCATACCACTGCGAGCACAGCCAGATGGATTGACTGGAGGAGTGAAATCTGAATATTCACATGGCATTTGCCAGATCCGTTCATCAGCAATGGGACGTTCATTTGAATGGTTAGGGCTATGCTTCTTGCAAAAAGAAACCAGACGAATGCACTGGTTGTCCTCATCCTCTTCTACAGGGATCAGATGCAGTCTGTCTTCATCCGCAAGCTATTTAGAGATGTAACAAACACAGATGAAATATACAAATAAGAATAAACATACTAAAAGCAAACAAAAATATGAGTTTATCAGTGACTTCTTCACACTAGCGAATATAATTAATATAGAGCACAAAACAAGGACGGTGGATCAAATAAATTACATAATATGGAAGGGAAACAATGCCTACAATGACCGTTGAGAAATGAATAAAGAACTGAAAGAGAAAAAAGCAGCACCTCGGAACAAAATCCAGCTGCACGTGCACAAAGGGGGTGATATGCCACGTAACAATTGTTGTTTGAACACTGCAATAGCCATTAAGAGTAAGTCACTCTACCAAAAAAGCCAAAAGCCCCAAACTGATATTTTGGACTAAGAAAGTATAACATTGACCTATCACTTGAAAATTTTAATAACAGAATATTTCTTCAAATATGTGGAATCAATTTAATATTAACCAACATAACAACATAAGATACCACAATGCTCGATTTATTGATTGAGCCCTTTAAGAAGTTATGCCAGACACATGAAGAGAACACAATGATAAGATTATTTGCAGATATGTAAATAGAGCTAAAATAGTTTCAACAATGACTAAATAGTGATATGTAGTATCCTTACACTGATGGGAAATTGTTTTAACGAAACCAGACTTGAGTGCCAAAGATTGAATATTTAGCCCTAACAATCCTCTCAAATTCGAGCCATGTGCCCTTACCACTAATTCACAAACCAACCATTTTAAATACAATCCTCATACTCCCAACTTCGCTCCCCTCTACTAATTGACCATCTATCTGCATTCATCGAACTATTATCAAGCTTTTACACAAAGCTTAAAGAACACAAATAAGTTGTCCCCATCCAAAGTACATAGATATCAAAGGCAAAGGCTAACCTATGTTCTTTACTGTCCCAAACCTCAGCAAAAGAGAGTTGATTTAGGGTTTAGGGTTTAATCTACTACAGCAAGTACTCTGATTCCTGCCTTTGCCCTGAGATAACCCAACATGCATCACTAGATGGGTACATCACAAACCAGTCTACGTGGTAAATTGTGTTAGTATTCTAACAATATTGTGAGGAACCAAACGCAAGGGGGGACTCGAACCTTGCCCTTGTCAAACCAAAGCTTTGATACCATGCTAAATTACAAAAAAACATCGAACCCCATACACAAGGCTCCAACTCACATATGGTATGAGGAAGTTAAGATGTAGAGGGTCTTCCCTCCATTTTAAGTCACTGACCTATCTAAAAGCTTAAGCTCTAACAAGAAAGCCCGACCATGTATACTAAGCCTTACACCCCTTAGATGTTCTGTGTCTAATTTGGCCGAGCAACTACCATTCTTCCTTGTTCTCCTTATATGATTGAATTTTCTTCAGTTTGTTCACTGATAAGAAACAAATAACTTCATTCTTTTCATACATAATGCATCTCCCTAAACCAGCCCCAGAGTAAAAGATGATGGAAACTGCCACCATGTGAGGCAGAGGGGGAGAGCTTTTTCATAACTGTGAAAAGCTCTGGTTTCAAATGCTGTTAGTAAGCTCGCATAGAAGCAAGTGAACTAAAGAGAACAAAAGAAGCTGTGACTATAATCCCTTTCTATTATTAATCATGGTTGCAAGCAAAAAATATAAACGTTTGCTAGGATTCTGTGAGAGAGAGACCATTAACAAGGAATATCGAAGAGGAGAAGAAGCAGGAAGGTAAAACCTGAGGGCAAGGATCTCTTAGAGTCAAGGAAGAGTGAGTCAGATTGTTGAGTACACAAGGTGTCCCCATACCACATTGGGTCTAAGACTAATCTCCACTCTTGGTACAGTGGCTCCCCTTACCTAAGGATTTGGTGATTTGGTGGGATGTTCGGCTATATGGATCACTCCCCTCAGGATCTCACTGGTGGACAAGCTACTGAGCCAACATTCTAGGTTAACTGAGAAATACTAGCCAGAAAAATGCCATCACATAAAAAATCAAGAATGGTTTTAGAACATCCAAGTACGCAACAGTGGGAAGCTTGCCTGGATACAAGCTCCATAAGGAACACTACAGATACTGCATAATAGCTTCCAACGATCCTACAAAATCAATAACAAAAAAGGGTCACATTAGTAACAATATCTGCATAAAGAAACTTGGCCTTAAATGCAACAAGCCAATTGATACATCTTCACTATATTTGTCCTAGATCAAATCAGTGAACTAGGCAGGTAGTACTTACTGGCTATTTTGAGGTCCACCTTAAGTAAAGAAAGATTTGTAAAAATGATGTTCGGGAAAACAGAAAAGGAAAGCTAAGATGCCAGTTACAAGAGAACGTATCAGTAACAAACCAAGTAGTAATTTCTTTAAAGAAAAAATATACCTTATTGATTCTACTAAGCCCATCAATGGGCTCCATTTTCTTGATATCAGCTAAGCAAGTTTCTGAAAGATAGCAAGTACATTAACACATCAGAGATGCTTGATTCAGTAAACAGAATATAAACATACAGTCAGAAACCTGGTATCCACATGGCACAAGCAAGATGAGCCCAACGGCCATCTGTTGTAGGCTTCATGGCACCTCCTGAAAAAGGGCAGATTGGCTTATGCATGAGACATGCTTACACGGAAATGTTTAAGAAACTTAACTGCACTCAGAAGAACATTAACAGCCTGCGCACCTGTAACAGGACAAAGGCAGCATGGTGGGGAAACATCCGGTGCTCCAGGACGACATAAGTTGCATAGCCAAAGTACACCATCAACAGGCTCTAATTCCCCATAGCATCTAGCATGAACCTGATATAACATTACCATTTGTGAACCTCAAAAGCAACTAAAAAGGTACAAACGTCATCAGTTTTTCCCATATAACAAATCCATTGAGATGAAACACCAGCACACCCATTAAAAAAGTTTAGTTAGCTATGACGATTGTTTTACATACACACATGGAGTTCAAAGCATCGGTTCATTAGCATTTTATGAATGACAGATTAAATTATATAATCTAGTATTTAAAACAATAGCTGCGATTCAAAAAACCACTTAATGGGATACATGAGCAAAACAATAGGTGATCAAGAGCAGGTCTACGCTATTTAATATTATCTACCATGGCCTTCAAAAACATGGCAACTAGTAGAAGTGTAAAATCATGGAAGTAATACAAACATTAAGAATTGGAGACCAGCTAAAGAAGAATACATAGATAACAAACACATTACTTGAAAATTTTCAATTAGTTCAGTAAGAGGAAAGATAGTTAAGATCTAAGGAAGAATAGATTATTCCATTCTGTTTTCAATTAGGAGGGTGTTGAAAAGGCAAAAGCTCTTACCATCATTCTGCATTTATCGCACTGCAAAAACAGGTTATTTTCGTACTCCTGAAATAAAAAAATCAACATTAAGATGTTTATTTTCACTGTTAATATTGAAAAAATTAGAACAAGAAACAACCAAAATTTAGGAGAATAATCTTAAGGGAATGCTAATGCCGGTACAGTTGATGCCACGAAATATTTTCAAGAAGTTGATGCCACGAAATAAGAATGTGAATCGCACGAGTTAGGGAATAATCAAAGGGATAATATGCACACAGATCATAAGGAGTTACTCTCAAGTAGACCAAGAAAAAATACACAATTAATTAACCGTTGAAAAAGAGAACTCCTTTCACCTCATCCATATGGCAAACATTGCACTTATCAAGGTCTTTCCATTGAACCTGAACGGGTCTGTAACCAGCAGGCATGTCTTGATATCTTCCAGATTTCAACTTGAAGAACTTTGAGGGAAATTTCAACTTTGATGTCTCCTGTAAATGACATCAACAGCAATATTAGGCTAGAAATGCACAAGATCCTAAAACAGATGCCATAGGTTTTCTTGCTCAGAGATTCTTATGAGGAACAACTGTAACCAAAATATAATTAATTAAAATTCATTCAAACAAGGCACAAACATATTAGATGAGATAGTGGGATTAAAATTAGAATGAATAATTCTATGAACACATTATAGCTCCATGATTCTTCAGGTAATAAAAAAAAATGCGTGCTCATGCATGAATAGTTGGAGACCCTACAAGTCTGCATGCTAGATGAGGGAGATCCACGATCATGCATCCAGATCCATTATTTAATTTAATCAGTTGGCATACATCACTCCAACAATTGGACCTTATATGTAATTGGTTTCATCTTAACAGGCAGTCACAAAAGAAAAGTTTGATGATTACAGTAAATGCAATAAGTAGAATAACTGGTGACCTTATCAAGTAAGGAGAAAGAAGGAAAAAAAAAAAAACTATAACAAGCAAAAGTATTTTTGAAAAGAGGTTTGACAGTTTCCATAGGAATAGAAGTTCATTAGATGAATATATAAAGAATATATCAAGGGAAGGAGGTCCTCTAATCACTCATGATGATAAGTGATAAGGTTAAGAAACAAACCAAACACAACCAAACAGAAGAGAGAAGTTACTGTAAACATAAGGGGGGGGGGGGGAAGCCTATAGCAAGTAAAAGTGTTCTCAGAAAGAGGTTTGAGAATATCAATTGGCAAAGAAGATAATTAGATGAACACCATATTGCCCCAGGCATTTGGAAGCAACAAACTTCTGGATGGGCCTTTAGTGGGCTTCTTGTACCAATGTGCTCTGTGGGAAGTGCACCACTGTCGTCATGGACTGAGCTCTCAAGATTGGGCGTTACAGATACTGCATAGCACTAACAATGGAACAGAATGTGAAAATATGCATGCCCCTAAAGAGTTAACCTCTAAGGACCCCAAGAAAGGTTGGCATCAGTGATCAAATTGCATTCTCTTCTGTGGCTTCATCGTTTCAAGACAGAAATTTCTTGGCATTCTCGGTCATTTTCAGACTCTCTAATCACGGAGATCATTATCTTCTCTGATCCACTTGTGATCCAAAAGCACATTCCAATGGAAGGATAAGACACTTTTTCCATATTGGAATAACACTTCATTGTCACCGACAAAGGAGGAAGTATTGCACCTTGGAAGTCCTTGTGTTACTTTCCCTCCCTACCACTCCATCATAAAGATAGGATACCACACCTCTATATAGCATTAACCCTTTCAACCCCGAAATCCATAACCAAAATTAACAAGTGAACTCTCAATTGTCACAAACTCAGTATCTCCTCAATTCACACAATAGAAATATACTTTGAGACTGCATAGGACAGCAGAGAAAAAAATCTGCATGAGAATATTACTTCTGAAGGTCTGAGTGAATGAATCATTAGCATTAACCTCATCAGACCATGGACCAAATGAAATCCGGTATGTGATGGTGTATTCAAGGAATATTCATAGGAAGGAGAAAATATTTTCGAAAAGCCAAGAGATATTATGATGAAGGCAACAGTTATGCCGTTGGTTTGGTGGACTGACAGACATCAAAGCTGTTGCACGCGCATATGCATATATACACACACACACACACATATATATATACTGGAAATGTTAACGTCCACACTTCAAGAGGAGGTTAACACCCACCCCAAATTTTCTTGACATGAAAAACCCTCTAAATAGTCAGCTGAAGCCCTTTCGCTTAGGGTACAAAAGTAAAATCAATTATTTATGCACAGTTACCTTCTGTCCTTCAAACATTTTCAAGATAATTCCAGCTATGGCTAAACCCAGCAGATTTTCATTGAGCCAGCGACCCCATTACATTCGTGAAATTTTCCTCCTCTTCCAACATCATCATCAAAGCTTTCTGCTTCCATCTTTTTTTTTTCATTATATTGTTCATGTTAAGATAGATATCTATTAACTAGAATACCTCAAATCAGATAAAAATACAGAAGAAAATACATGACAATCGTTTCCACCTAATTTGGAATGAAGGTGGTGGAATCATTCCAATGAAAGACAAATCTACCTAATTCAACCCAAGTTTGAGGCATTGATTTTAAAAAAAATAAAGATCACAAAAAATTGAAAAAATTGGTAATTATTGTCTACCCAGATTTTTCACCTCTATGAAATTAAAATGGTTCGAGTGTTTTTATCTACTGGACGAATGAACAGCGCCGGCAAAATGAAAAGTGTCAGACTCAGGGGAGAGAACCGGGGAGAGAGAGAGAGGGAGAGAGAGAGAGAGAGAGAGAGAGAGAGAGAGAGAGAGAGAGAGAGAGAGAGAGAGAGA
>JAOWAN010000054.1:12442790-12468456 GCA_028566635.1 Lobelia cardinalis | reverse complement strand
AATAACGCAGGATTTGCTCTGCACCAAATATGGTGCAGAACAGTTAATAGAGCAGGGGATGGCGTAGGGGATGGCGCGGCTTGGAGCAGTTGCAGCAGGGGATGGCGTGCGGTTGGAGATGCCCTGAGTGCAGTTATGACTTTTGAGGCTTACTTGTCTTTTCATTGCATTACGCATCAAACCTCTAGTGTCGAAACTTTTGAGCAAAATGGGGTAGTAGAGAGCAAGAATGATCGTCTTTTAGAGGTTTCTAGGTCTCTCATGTTTATTATGCATGTTCCTATTTTTTTATCGGGGGATGCAGTCTTTACTGCATCATATTTGATTAATCGTCCTCTCTTTACGGTTCTCAAGTTTACGACTCCGAGATCTTTTATCCCAAGCACCTCCACACCCTCCTACACTTTGTGTGTTCTAATGTGTTTGTTTTGTTCGTAACTCTGCTCCCTCGCGTGGGAAGCTTGATCCCCACGTTCTCAAATGTGATTTAATGGGATATTCTCCGACTCAGAAAATGTATAAATGCTATCATTCTCTCCCTCGTCAAGTTTTTGTTACTCATGAAGTCATTTTTTGGGAGTCAGTCTCTTATTATTCCCGGGATTCATATTCATCCCTTCCGAAAAAGGTGGGAAATGAAGAAACAAACATAGAACCTCCTTCTTCTATTCCTACTTGTATTATTATGGGAGAATATAGAGATTCTGACCCTCTTTATTTGTCTAGACAGGAGGAGAGGGAAGCACCTCCTAATGAAGAGCCGTGTTTGAGACTTGATGGATCAAACTTGTTGACATACTCTCGTAGACAACATGAAGATGATATTTTACCCCTTCAATTTTCTGATCCGGAAGTCAGTCCTACTGTTGCTCTTTCCTAATACAAACGGTAACACTTATAACCTTGAACTTTACATAGTTGTTAAAAAAGGTGCTAGAATATGTACGCGTCATTCTATTCCTAAATTTGTTTCTTATGATTCCGTATTTCTTTCCTATCGTGTCTTTGTTTTCACTTTGTCGTCGGTTCCTATTCCTCTGGGCAAGATCCAATACTTGAACCGAAGTAGTGGAGTGCTATGATTGAAGAAATGAGTGCTCATAAGAAGAGCGGCACATGGGATCTCTTAACTCTGCAACAAAATTGTTAGATGCAAGTCGGTGTTCATGGTAAAATATAGACCAGATGGCTTAGTTGGAAGGTATAAGACGAGAATTGTTGTGCGATTGACTATTAGGAGACCTTTGCTCCTATTACCAAAATAAAACTATTCGGATCGTAGTTTCTTATGTCCCAAATCTAAGATGGACTCTTCGAAAACTTGATGTGAATAATGCCTTTTTGCACGAAAACTTAGAGGAAGAGGTTTATATGGATGCTCCTTCTGACTTCTCATCTCACATTACAGAAGGGAAGGTGTGTATACTCAAGAAAACTTTTATGGATTGAAGCAATATCCCATAGCATGGTCGTATGATTAAGTTTGGGTTCAGAGAGAGTAACTCGGATCATACAATATTTGTCAAGAGACAAGGGCGTAAGATCACAATCCTGATCATGTATTTCGGTGAAATCACTATGAGAGTTGAAGATGCGGATGTGATTTAGTCAATCAAATGGTGGTAGACTGTGTTTGAAGTCTAACACTTGTGCTCGTTATGATACTTCCTTGGGATTAAGGCAGCTAATCATCTCGTGGGATCTTTCTATCTCAACAAAAGTATGTTCTGGATCTCCTATCCGATACATGAATATTGGGATGCAAACTTGTCAACTCACCTGTTGTAGCTATTAGTACTTTCTAGAGGTTTTGGCACCGATGTGGGTAAGGAGAGCTACCAACGGTTAGCTGGAAAACTTATATGCCTTGTACATACTAGGCCTGACATTGCAAATGTTGCTGGCTTTGTGAGCCAGTACAAGCATGATCCCCGTGAGCCTCAAATGGATGCAGTTTATTGCATCTTGAGATACTTGAAGGCTAAATCGGGAAAAGGTTGTTGTTTTAACCTCATAGTTATCTAGATGTTCAAGGGTATAATGATTCAGATTGGGCCAGTTCTTTGGAGATATGGCATTCCACTTCTGGTTTGCACCTTCTTGGAGGAAATTCGGTGACGTGGCGCGCCAAGAAACAAGATGTAGTAGCAAGGTTCAGCGCCGAGGCAGAGTATAGAGCTATAGCTCTCGGTGTAAGTGAGCTTATGTGAACTTGTTCTCTTCTTGGGGAACTAGGATTCCCATTGACCGGAACTATAATGTTCTTTTGTGATAACAAGACAACTCCATGCATTGCCCATGATCCGGTTCGGCATGACCGACATCATATCGAGATTGACCGGCCTTTCATTAGAGAGAAGATATTAGCCAATGTCTTAACTAAGGGTCTTAGTAGTAAAGTCTTTATTCCCGTTATAAGCAAGTTAGATATGAAAATATCTTCGCTCCAACTTGAGGGGTGTTAGAAGTAATGAAAATAATGAGTCAATAATGTATATCATTTTATCTAGGGGGCTAAGTGTAACATATTTATGGGTTGAAGGAGTATTGTTGTAAAGTGTACTCTTCTCATTAATTCAAATACACAGAGATAATCAGTTTATCTCTCTTCCAAGTTATCTCTTTCCTTTTTGGTCTATTTCATGACTAGGAATATCAGGATCGGAGTGAATTGACCAGTAATTGAACATCTATAGAAAAAGAATCCCGATGGATTAATATCTGAGTCAAAGTGTGCCTTACAGGAAGTGAGGTATAGATAAAATAAGCAGAGAAAAAAAAAAAAACACTGAAACGCAACCCTCTAATTCCACTTGGAATGAGTACCTGCTATTCTGTTATATCTTGCTAGCACATTTCTACGAAGATACAAGGATCGACAGGCTGTGAAAATTAGAAATATGGATGACAGTTTTCATTAAGATTGTGGCAGTTTCCACTGCCCAAAATCCCCAGATAGCCTTCTGGCTCCCGGAAGCCTTAAAAGGTGGCAATAATAATAGAGAAACTAGATGACCATGATATTCAAACATACCATGTCTTAAACAGGAAAATCTATGCTGAATATGTACAATGTACCTCATACTCGATTCAAAGCTTGCAATTTTTTTGCTCCATTTTGATGGAAACTGAATGCAATAATGCAGTGGCTTAGGATTAGTTAAAATATATTTATTTGTTTAAATGTTATTTTGTATTTTGTTTAGTTGTATCTTTATAAACTCATACAATTAGTGTTAGCATGTTAAAATTTTAGAAGGATGTAAAATATCAGTATAAATGAGGTTTTAGATGAATAACCTTTGGTTTATTGGGTAAGTGTCGACATAGAATACAGGGTCTTGGATACGGGACTTTCAAAATAAAAAGGGCCGTGTATACATAATATCTGCACTGATATGTAAAAGGTAAGATGATCATAAGTACGTCTAAAAGCACCAAGAATTGTTCTTAAGGGGTTTTTTGTAATATAAATTGATCTGGTATAAGTAAAGAATTGAGGGAAACTAATTTTTTTTGTTGGCCTTCCACGATAAAAACCTTATGTCTTTCTAATAACCCTAATTTTGTGTGCCCACACATGGGACACATTTGTCCCTATGAACACTCGTGTTCGAATAACTACTTTTAAGTAATTTCCTTGTTCCCCATTCATAGCTTCAAATGAAAGCAGATATCTATCACTTCATAAATTCTTCATTTGAATTAAAACCTTATTCTCTAGCGTAGATTCGATGTATGTGTTTCGTTGTAATTATTATGCAAGATATATTTATTCTTCTTTACTTATAACTTTACTATTAAGCGATAGCTATGTCTATCCTCATACTCATCCTAGTACTTCCCTAAATGTGAAAAGTAATAGTGGCAGTTATTAATTGAATTTGCAGGGGCTTTGTTTCAGTTGGCATTTATTCGGAAGCTGGAGGATTCACACGGTAAAACTCCTCAACAATTTCAGCTTTAAAAGTAGATTTTGCTATTGGTCCTTGTGTGTATCAGGTGTAATCATTTGAACCTAACAAAAATGTTTGCCCTAATTTTTTTATGAAGTCCTAACAAATTTAAAGCACGTCCCTAGACTTCCAATTGTTTTCCTCTTTTCAAATGTTAGAACAAACTTGTAGTGTACTTAGGTACGCGTTCAGAACATTAAAAAGCTCATCAAAATTTAGAAAGCTCGTCGTGCATGTTACATCCTTGTATTGGTGGCGTATCTTTACTTATTAGTTATTTGATTGCTAATTCGGTGTTGGAGGAGGTCAAGGTGGCCATATCATCTAGGTATGGGAAGAGGAAGAGTAATGGGATTAGGGAACTCTTGCTAGCCTCTTTAGTGAATTGGACTGGAGAGGTGGGTGAGGGTTGGTTAACTAATAGAGTTTACTTATGAAAGTGGTATATTGGAATGTATGTGGCTTGGGGGCTTGCTTTAAGGAGGTTGTCCTTTCGCCAGGAGCCTCTCGGGACATTAGATTTATATGAGATTTTCGTGTTGCTTTTGCAAAGAAGTGAGCCAAGAATGTTCTTTTTCTTTGTTCATCTTGTTTTCTAGGGTTGAGGTGGGGGGGGGGTTATTTACCTTAGTTTATGGTCCTACGAGGCCAAAGTTTGACATCTTGGTGGGTAATATAACCTAGTAGATTTTTGTGGGTCGGGGGGGGGGGACTACAATCTGATTAGGCACTGGTTAATGAGCGGTAGGGTGCTTCTAAATTAAGTGCGAGCACGAGGTACTTTGATGAGTTCATTGGGGTTTTGAGTTTTTCAAGATCCTCCTCTTTTTAACGGGAAGTTTGCGTTGTTGGTCTTGGTTGTCACCAAAGTCTCTATGTTCGAATTGATCTATTTCTTGGGTGGATAATTTCCCACCTCTTGCTTAGAGGGTTTGGGACACCCTTTTCTTATATCTATAGAGTGTATTTCTATTTACTAATAAGTACTGTCTGCCCCCTTCTTATTTATTTATTATTATTATTATTATTATTATTATTATTTTTTTAGAATATGTGGTTCTCTCATTCTATTTTGTGTGATACGGTTGGCGTGTGGTGTAAAGAACCCAAATTCATAGGTAGACGGGTTCTGTATTTATCAAAAAGCTACTAGGTGTGAAGGAGATGATAAAATTGTTGAATATGGGGGAGGGCGTTTGGTGATAGTCGGTCTAGGGAGATAGACATTCTTGAGGATGTTAAGGAGATTGATATGTTTGAAGGGCTTGGGTCTCTTTGTGGATGATCTAGTTTTCTGGAGGAGTGGTCTCTAAAATCACTTCAAGGAGGTTTTGCTGAGGGAGGATGCGAGTTAGCGTCAAAAGATCGAGCCTGAAATGGGCCAAGGAGAGGGGAATTGCAGTTGATACAGAAGGCAAGCACAAGCACAGTTGAATTGGGTAAGAAGTGTTAATTAGTTATGTTTTATTATTATTTAGAGATAACTGATTGTTATAGTACGACTAGTAGGGATTATACCATTCTGATTTTCCTAGTCTGATTATGCTTTATAGTAACACTAATTAGTATCCTGATGATCTTTCAATTATCAGCCCTAGTCCTAGATGATTTAGGATTTCTTTTCCTATTGTTATGTTATGAATTGTCTTATATCCTGTAGATTTTATCTTTTTCGTATAAATATCAATCTAAATCTTTTACTTAGAGTTGATTAATTATATTCGTGTTATGCTTTTGCCTTTGTGGCCCGCTGACATGGCCGATCCCTTGAATTTATTTCATCGAGGTTTTGAGATGGATATAAGTCTAGAGAGAGAGAGAGAGGTTTGGCTTGGTTGTCAATTTCTAATTTGAGTTATGATAGATGAAAAGGTTGTTCCACGACGAACAAAGTAGAGCTGCAGTCTTCAAGATGATCCATTATCAAGATCCTACTTTATTTATGGGTTGTCTATTGTTTTTGTTTGGAGAAGGGGAAATTGTACTTGTTGAGTATTTAAAGGGGTAGCCAATAAAGAACAATAGTTCAATTTCCTTACCCTTAACCCAGGCCAGGAAATATCCATTATAGTGGGTGATCTTAGACCCGTAGGCCTTGTGAGAAGCTGGTGCAGCAAGAAATATGGGCTATAGAGATAACAAGAAAGAGCTGGGTTAATCACCAATTCCTTTTCAGTAAGTTTTTGGATTCGCTAGGTTGCCTCAGGGAGGTAATCCTTCAACACTCCTTTTCGGGGTAATCAGTTGTTTTCAAGAGGTAGAAGTGGTGGAAGTTGGATTTCATCTCTGCTTATCTAAGGGATGGGTGCCCCACACTGCCGAGAGAGGGATGCTTCAGTGCTACAGGGTGGTGCTGTGTTTAGCCTCGTTGGATATTTGGATTGAACACAATTCTTGATTTTCAGATGCGTGAGTTATCTCTCTTGCTTTTGTGGGAAAGGATTTCCATCCAAACTTCCCTTTGGGCTAGGAGTCTTGGGGCTTTTCATAGCCTATCGCTAGCAGATTTGACTAAGGATTGGAGAGCGACTTTGCATTGACTTCTTTGTATTTTCTATTCTTTATTTTTTCGACATGTTTTTGCTTATGGCGGATCTCTTGCCCCCCTCCTTGTATTATCTATTTTTTTTTTCTAATGAAATTCCTTATTTACCGCAAATAAAAATAAAAATTAAGAGAAGGTGGTAATTGACAATAATATATGAAATTTTGGCATAGGACCATTTCCGCACATGCTGGATGAGAAACCATTTAAGTAGCTCACTAGCCCACACCTTGATTAGTATGCTCCTAATCGACAGCCCAATTCCTCTTAAGACATGGAGGATACTCTCGGCATGGATGATCTGGAGTTTCTCATGCATGGATCCTAGACCTTCACATGGGGATCGCTTGAGGTTTTAGACTGGAGGATGGAGTGCGAGAAAGCTACAAGGTACTACGTAAGAAAATCACGTGTCTTAGCTGGTGGACAGGAAGCTACAATGGAGTATGGACCATCAAATAGGAGTTCGACACTCCATTGTACAGCTGCATGTGGAGTAAAGTGCCCGATCTACATAAACCTATACAGACTTCTTTCTACTGATGAGGCAGGACGACTGAAACGAATATTGTACTTTCCTATGCCGCAGCTATTGTCCCCTACTTCTATGGTTAGTCCACAGTTCCGCTCTACTTCCCGTTTCTGTTGATGGTTTCTCTAAGTTTGTGCATCACAAAAATATAAATAAAAAAATTTGGCCACCGATGCCAGCTTCCTGTGAACTTCTTTAGGTATATCTGGCCTCAGATTGAAGCATGACAAGGTCTGGTGAGAAATACTAAGATCGTACCTGGGAAAGCTCACTCCTTCCCCACCCTCACATTTATACGCTCTCTCCTCTTGCCTAAGGCGGCCAAAGCGAGCGCCTGACCTAAAAAGGAACATTGCCTCACTTGAATATTTAGAGGCGACGGAGCCCCCCGAGGCGGAGAAAGACAAAGCGGGCGATTACCTTCCATGATTATGCGCTACACCCATTTCATCTTTGATCCTTGCTTGCTTCATGTATTTTTCTCTCTCGCTACCAATTCAACAATTATCCCATTTCAGCTCTTTCGCTAGTGTTATGGTCAGAGCTTTCCCCCCAAATGTCCTACTTGGTAAAGTAATGCCCAGAATATCAACTTGGAAAAGAAAAAGAAACTCTAACGTCGCTATTAGCAACGACTCTGAAGTTTAAAGTCTATTGCCAACGACGACTTTGCTTTGCCTTGTCTGCCTCCCTCTTCCTTGGTTGATGTTGCTAATGACGACTTCAAAGTGTCATTTACTTGCTGGTACGGACTTCCAAAAAAAGGAATTTTCCGGCCAATAGTTTGCACAGAAGGTAGATTTTGGGAAAAAATAATTCCATGGTCAGTCATCCAAATAGCAAACTCCGTAAGTTACTCTCGTAAATTGATCAATTCCCTACGTATTAGATTCCTCTTTGGAAAACCCTCCTTGATACGGTCCAACAGTACTCATGGGAGAATCCGTTTGTGTATGAGTGGCTCCGAGGCAGCGGGCCTTTGGTGGCTCTTATTCGTGTATGCTTTGGAATCGTTCTATGTGTAAGTTACATGTACATTTTTGGTTATGAAACTTGATTGCTGGTTTGATGGGTTTGCAATTAGTCTTCATATTCACAGATACAAAGATTCTGACGATTAATTAGTGTTTCTTGTTGTCGTTCAAGGAGGTCTTGATGTTGTTGTGGTGGTTCAAGAAGGCGGTGGTGGTGGTTTTGCTGGTTTTATAAGGATGTGATGGTGGTGTTATAAACCCAGTTGTTGATACACAATTATACTTAACTCAAAAGATTTTTAATGTAAGGTTGTATTTATAACACCATGCCAGCTTCAACATCTGCATGTTTGGTTAGTTTCTATTGTCCATCCAGAATGAGGATGTAATGCCCCAAACTCGGGCCCACACTGTAGGGTCAGCCCAAGACTATTACTAGCAATCAAACTTATCAATGACAAACTTACCAGAATACCCTTATTACAATTATCCAACAACGTAACAGAGTAGCCCCAACTATTTACAATCTTACTGAAGTTATCAAAAAGCCCAACTGATTCATAAAGACTTAACTTTCAGACACAAAATACCTACACTATTACGGTGAAAACAAAATCTTTCGCCTGAGCTTGAGCTACGTTTGTCATATCACTTATGTCCCGGAAAATCAACAACATTGACGAAATGAGCGAACAATGCTCGGTAAGATCATACACGCTTCCCTCCGGTTACTAATTACGTGTGGACGCGGAAAATAAAGGTATTCTCATAAATATGACGGTAACTGGGCCAAAACATATCAAAGCTCAATAGAGACATTTTCAGTAATCAAATTCAATTGATTAGTTTCGAAACATATTCAATATAGTCCAAAAGAATGTCAAAAGCAACGAAAGACTTAACCGTCCCATACCGGATAATAATAATAGAATTATTAAGGCATTTCAAAATAGCACAGACGGATAATTAAAAGAAAAAGGGAAAAATCGGTATTCATAGATGATTACAATATAATAACTAATTATTAAACCTTTTATTATTTTAGGTAAACCCTGATTATCACAAGGTCACTTTACAAAAACTTCAAATCCCAAATTTTCGAATTGGGAAAATTATCTTACTAACTACCACATTGCAGAAACGTATATACTCTAGAGATCGAAATGTTGGTTTATTATTCTCTGATGCTAGTCCCAGGAGTTTGCCCAATGGTCTGAACTTGTTTACTCCTCACATTAGCTTCAACTTTGGGATGGGTTTTGGTGTATTCTTGAGAAGATCTAGGTATAGGCATCGCCATTCTCCATTGTCGAATACCAATGCTCTATTTTTCCTATCTCTTCATGATGCCCTTTGATCTTGTTTTATCATCAAGAGAGTGAATTTTCGGAATGCCCTCCTGAAAGTTTATCTGATAAGGCCTTGCACATGCATTTGCTCTTTTTTATTAGTAAAATCTCTTCTTTTAATCTTGATGGGGGGACTCAGATAATTGTGTAAAACTGGTCATGTCGGACACCTGTGTTATCTGTTTGGAAAGACAAAAATTAGGGTTTCAGACAGTACAATTTTCGCTTCTGGACAGAATTGTTGTGATCAATTCTCTCAAAAGTCTGGTTATTCATATCAAACAGGATAATTTTTAGTATGAACAGGAAGGAACTTCTAAACGAACAGTATCCTGTTGCTTTTACATATCTTTTTCTCTAGTATATTACGGCTGTGTGCTCATGTCATGTATTTTGAACTATGCCCGACTCTGTGTGAGTGCGTCTACATTATGTACATTTCTATATTGTTTTTCCCCAAAAGAATAAATAAGTAAAAGACGAAAATGTCTCTACATTGTAATCTGACCATGTATCTCCAAGTTCGCGTATCTTACATGTACTTTGTGACACTCGTCTCTGTGTGAATGAACCTACATGTCTATGATTAACATCTCTGTAGTTCTTTTATCAAGTAAACTTCTAACAGCCAAGTTCTCATAGGTACTAGGTTTCATTCATTGAGAAGAACTAATGAGATTCAAGGAATAGGCAATCTTCAGCTGCCCAAAGGTTTGTACTGTTCGTACTAGTTTCTCTTGATTGATAGCTGAATCATAAAACATGCTTTCATGGCGATGATAGAAATGTTAAAGAAACTCTCAATCACTTCTTCAGACTCTCTCTCTCTCTCTCTCTCTCTCTCTCTCTCTCTCTCTCTCTCTCTCTCTCTCTCTCTCTTCAATAAGTTCCTCCTCATGATATTTTGCTCTGCAGCTTGGTCATTGACCAATTGTGCAGAATTGTTGTTTTGCATATGTTATATTTTAACTAGCCCTCTTCGTTGAGACAACTTTAGTGACTGTCATTTCTCAGGGAAGGTGATTAGTTCAGAGACATGGTTCATAAGTATTTATCTAGAATTTAAGCATTTATTACATTTTGATTTCTCCATTGTCTAGCCCAAGGTTATTTTGTGGCGGGTATACTTGAATGTTGAATGACATTGTAGTCAGTTGTACTAGTATCATGCAGCGTTCACACCTCATTTTACTCTTAGAATTGTATATTCTTCACTATGTAAATAGGATGGATTTAATGTAACATCATTCGTGGATGAATAGATGTATTAAAAATGAATTTTCTCTGCGTTTTGCTATAGATTTAACCTTTTGTCTTCTTTCCCATCATGTTTCAGGGAAATCTGAATGGGCTAATGATGAGGAAGCTGCAATTTTGCGGGTTGGATATGTATGTTCTCAAGCTTTTCTCCATGTATATATGGTCGAGGTTTGGTATCTGGTTGTGAGCTACCAATAACCTGTCAACAGAGAGCAGAAATGCTTACATAGTTTAGGTAGTACCTTAAGAAATAAATAAGAATAACATCAACAATAGAAAATTGAATTTGTACTCACTTTGTCCCACTTAGACATGGAAATTAAGAAAGGAGTTGAAAACATGTAAATTATCCTAAAAGTCCCTTCATATAATGCCCAATTTCTTTTTTTATTTTTGCAAAAAGGAGGGGGGGGGTGTAATTTGGTCAAATAGAATGGCTTAAAAGGTAATGTAACTCTTCAAGTGGGACAACCTGAAAAGGAAAGCATAACTCTTCGAGTGGGATGGTGGGAGTATGATGTATCATGAAATATGTTGAATGTCTTAGTTGGAAGAATTTATCTGACACCTCTATAACAAAGAGGATGAAATGTGCTCACTTCCAGTTTATAGGAAAATTCCATGTTAATCTTGGGCATAGGTTGTGAGTGGGGCATTATGTTTCCTAATCATGATTCCCTTCCTCTCCAAGCAATTATAAGATTATTTTTCATGAGAAATATGTGAATTAGTAGAAGTGAAAGGACTTGGTGTTACAAATATTCTGGTCATCAATTCAGTAGCACATACACTATAGCAATCTATAGTGTTGGTCATACACTCGTGTTCACATGGGATAAAATGTTTACGAGACACTACTTGATTTTCATCAATTATTTCTTAGTAATAGCATAGGCTTGCTCGTTGCATGCACATTGGGATGACCATATCCGTACACTTTTTTTTTTTTTGGTTGGGTATATCCGTACACTTAACAGATAGGAAGTGTCTTACATGGGTACTTGAAACATTTTGACGATTCAAGGAACCAGATGATAGATGTAACTATTTCGTCAATTATGTCCAGTGTCTAACTCCTTTTACAATATCCTGTCTTAGTCGCTGTCCCTCTAGGTTTATTCACAAAACTGACATAATGCCTTAAAAAGTTCTGTGTTGTTAACTACGATGACCTGCCAATTATGTTACCCATATTAGGCATTGGTTTTTTGGTGACTATGCATCTGAGTCTCGAAGGTCCTTGTCTTTCAGTGGCACGAGCATGCCCATATTTACGATACTCTTACTATAATTATTTGTACAGACTACACCTTAATGACATCCGAGTAGTTGAAGGGCCTATTATAGAAGATATGCGGAATTGCACAGTTTTATTTGTTCAAGTTAATGTCCAGAAAGTTCAAGGCCCTAAAAGAAGATTTCCTAGACTGTGTTTGATGTAAGTACCTGGAGATTGGTGTGTGATGTGTAAATGCTACTCCAAGTCCCATAATTTCTTTATTTCATTTTTTGTGGGGGGTCATAGAATAAGTTGCTGGAGTGATTGGCGAAACATGGGTCAGCCCTGGTTGAGTTTCTTCCTTTCTTCATGTTAGAATCCTAGGATTTGGAGGGATGGTGATGCAAGTTTTCTGCGGCGATGCAGCTTGTTCTCAATTTTGTCACATATTTGGACAGAGTGAAATTCCAGAACTCTTAGGGAACTTTGTTTTCTTCTCTTTCTTTTGTTCCCTCGGTCCCAAAATGAGTGTCAAATGTCAAAATAAAGAGTTTTTTCTTTGTGGAAATTAAAGAAGTAAACACTTTAGCAATATTAGTGGAACATGTGCTTATCAACCTTAGTAGTACCATCATAAGCGTGAGCATGAAACACGAGGGGCAAAGATGAATTTAGTAACTACATTAGGAAATTGACACTTGTTTTGAGGCAAGAATATCTATATAAGTGAGCATGTAATTTTATCAATTAACTTTTTACTAGTTTTCACTCCTTCTCTAGTGCCGATGAGAAGACTGCTCCCTCGGCCATAGTTGTTTCCTCGATGATACCCATTCGTTCGTCCATTCCGTCAAGCTCCATTAGCTCATAGACACAGTTGGTACGAGGAGGTAAGTTAAACTTGCCCTCTTGAGATATCTGTTCGTACTCGTCAGCGGTGATAAATGCAAAGCGCTCTATCATGATTCACTGGACCCCTTATCTGAGTGAACTCTCTATCAGTGCTAGTGATTGGTCGTTCTCCTTGTTGTCCTTCTTTCCTTAACCAGTTGATCATATCATGAATTTTGTTCTCGCCTTTCCAATCTTTCCCTTTCGGAGCACATGTTCTAAGGTCTATAGTCCCCTTTGCTGAGACCTTAGGGTTGGTCAAGTTTGACTGCCAAACTGGATGAAGTCCCCCAGTTATGAACCTAAATCTTTCTGCGGAGGAATATTCCCACACTATTCTTGGTCGTGGGTTGATTGCGTTGTTAAATGTTAATCAATCCCATTTTACTTAGATGATAAAAAGTCCCTCATAGAGTCCCTCATAGACAGTAGACATGACAAGTCTCCTTGTTGTTTTGTGTCAAGCATGACACTTCTTCTACTCTCGAGCACGATCCTCCTGCTCTCGGGGAATGAACATCTTTCCATTCAAGTATTGAGCCTGCGTGCTTGTCTCGCACACTTGATCTGTAATTTATCTTGCTCAAAATCCCTTTGTCTTTTTCCATATATGTATTTCGTGGATGAACTGTTATCTTGCTCGAATCCATGGCTTGTTTCCTTAGCCATGTTGCTCGTCCTGAGCCCTATTGCTAATACTGAGCTCTCTTGCTCGTTCTGAGCTTTTACACAGCCTATAGGTCCATAACGAGGAGGAAAAACTGAGCTAACCATGAAAAAATGGTGCCGGAAAAGTGACCCACACGCCAGCGACAAAGGCGCGTGGCGCCGGAGCTCCGGCAGGTCTGGAGGCACGTGGATGGTTAACCAGTGCTGGGTTCTTCACACCTGGCTAGTTTTTTCGAGATGATCGCGATGCTACTCTCAGATTTCCATGGGTCTCTCTCTAACTTGTTGCTCTGACACCAAGTCAGAAATACCCAAGAGTTGAGAGGGATACTGTTTGAAGAGGAGAGAGAGCTGAAATATTTTTCTGTTAATAGTGTAGAAGTATACTACAATGCTATTTCTACCACATTTACATATGTTATTTATGTATATGTTATTTTGGGATAAAACCTAGGTAGTGAACAAGATTGGGAAAAGAAGTGTAACGAAAACCAGGAAAACCCGGCGTCCAAACTCGCCCTTAATGCTCTTGAATTAAGGCTTTTGTGTTTTGTACCTCTTTGTCTGTGTATGTTAGTTTAGGCATTTTTAGATTGAAGAAGATTAGTGTTAGATAGGCTGCTCAGTAGGGGGTCCTTCGTTAACAGAGAAAACAGCAGTATGACCTGTTAACTAGGGGTCAGCTGAGATTGGAGAGTGATGAATATCAAGACATAGCCAAGTGGAGAGAGATGGCAGTTACATTGGATACTGATCACTGGTACTTGTCAAAACCAATGCCCATCAGAGCTGAGCTTTGAGAGGCAAAATACATAGCAGTGAATTACATGAGAAAAAATCCAAACTGAATTTAACATGAATGATCATTATTTATAGTGATTGTCTCCTCGTGAAAGCAAGTAGCCGGGAAATTAGTTCATGACAACATGTGTCCCAGGACAGTTCCATTGTTTCTCTCCTCTAGCCAAGGCTAAAATTGATCTCAGCCACCATTCAGAAACCCGATTGATCCCAGGCATGGGGGTCTCCTGAGCATGATGTGACCCTGTTAAATGAATTCTCCAGGAGTGCTTCCATTTAGAGATGAGTGGTTTCCCAATGTCCCGGTGTGTGAAGGAAGGTTATGGTGTTCCCATTAGCGTTTCTTGAGCTTGAGTTTGCCTCAGTTTGGAGCTCTCACAATGGGGTGTATTGCCGGGCTTACTTTGAGTCCCCTCAATCAGGCTTTATAGGGACTCTCTCTCTCTCTCTCTCTCTCTCTCTCTCTCTCTCTCTCTCTCTCTCTCTCTCTCTCTCTCTCTCTCTCTCTCTCCAAGTGGAGATCTCATGCCACATATATATACATACACAAGCACAGTCGTTAATAATTCATCTATATCTGGAAATCTTTAATTCCTAAGTTTTATTTCTGTAGATTGCTATATTACAACTTGTTATGCTTTTGGCAGAAACTTGTATGTCACTTGTTTTCTGAATCTTTAGCATTGTTGCCTTCTTTTTGTGTTTCTCTATGGGCATAGGTCAAACCGGAGATTATTAGCTGGTCACCACGAATCATTGTATTACACAACTTTTTGAGTAATGAGGTATGCAAATAATATCTATACTCCCACATTTTATTTCATAATTTCATGGCTGATCTTGTAAGTTATTTTCTTGTCACCTGAATACTTTAGAGTATCACCTCAAATACTTTTGTTGGACGTACTGATTTTTATCAATGATATTATACTCTGTTTTCTTGATACTGTCATATTTATGTATTCAAAGCTGAGTATAAATCAAATAAAGTGCCTTGCAGTATTCAGTTGCAAACTTACTACCTGATAGAACACTCAAGTGCCTCGACAAGCTAAAGCTGTAGGAAATACCCTCAATGTGTATTAAATTAGTGAGGTATTGCTCAAGTAATTTCTTTCAGCATGCTTGATGGGGCACTGAATCATTCTGATCAATCTAATGCCTAGAGGACCTTACAGTTTAGCTGACTTTCTGTCTTCTGCATATCTTTCCAAAAGAAAACAAAAGGAAAGACTTGCTTAACCTTTCGGCACGTCATAGTTGCCATAAAATGAAAAAGTATATTTCAAATCCTAATTGCTTTGAATACTAGCTTTTAGCATTATAAACTTATTCAGGTAAAAAACACTTTTTTAGGATTCAAAAGTTAGGGGTTCTCACTGGAGTAATTATCCCGCTAGTGTTAAATATCTTTGTGCGATCAGTTGTATGGCTGGTATGGAAACAATAGGGGCTCAGAAACTCGTGCTGGCCCGTAGAATCTTATGCACAAAGTGTTTACCAACTCTATTGTTGGATTCCCAATGAGAGCAGGTTTATAGTGCAACCTTAGGCGGCCATTTTGGTAGATGAAATTCTTCTTCTTTGAGTTGGATGACGTTCCAATTCGAACTTTATTGTTCAGGATTAGAGCTGCTTTCATTGGAAATCCTTTTCCCCGTAATCTTTACTATAGGTGATGGATAAACTCACCCCTATTCTTTGGTGCCTTCATTGTTTTTATCCTACTGATTCTTGCGTGTATGGGCTCCTTTGATTCTTGACTCCTCTGTCAGTTTTGCATCTGAAAGATGTCGTATGAAAGTACAACTATTGGGGTGATTCCGAAGGAAAAGTTATGGTGCATATATTCACAAATGATTCAGCCGTTATGATTTGTGGCTGTTGTGCAGACCCTAAACAGTTTTTCTTTCTGGGCATGTCAATGGGTCCAATAATCACCTTATCTTTGTACATTGTTCTGGCGTGGACATTTTTAAGGATTTTCAGAAAACCTGGCTCTATCCCTGTAGTTGAATCATTCTACTGTATAAAAATAAAAATATAAATATGGAATTTGTTTTTCAAATTACCAAATATACAGAAAAGCAAACTTGAATTTTCATTCCTTTGATGGCATGATTTCTTGTTGGTGCCGAAATAACATTGTCCTGTTTCGTTACCATCCATGAAGAAGAAGTATGCTTGGGTTCCTGTTCTGCTGATGTAAGAAATTCAGCACAATAGTTACGACATAATGTCTTGTTGATGAAGCAACTGTAAAGTCTTCTTTGCTGCTAATCACTTCTGGAACAAACTGTTGTAGCCCTGGTGGTAATAAGATTTTGCATATGTAACTCGAGACTTCAGCAGATTATTGCTAGGAAAAGCCATATTGAAATGGCGTTCTTTCCCAATTTTAGGTAATAAAACAAACTTGTTCATACCTTACCTTTTTGTGTTTTCCCAGTGTGGTCCCGTGCGTTTTTTTCCCAATCAAGTCACTTAGCTAATAAGTGTACCCAATGCCATCCTTCCATTGAGGATTCCGTCAAAGCGTTAACGAACTTGGTGTGACATAAGTGACTTGATTGGGAAAAAGAAATGCATGGAACTATAGGCCAACAGCTCCTTCCCCTAACATTTTTTTGTTTTTGTCCTATACCTTTTCTATTCCCAATCAAATCACTTACCTAAGTGTATCAGATGAAAACCTTGCGTCCATAATGCCATTAACCTAGAATGCAGTCAAATGGTTAAAGGAATTTGTCACATGACTTCACATGACTATCGTACTCGTGAGTTGGAGGATGATGACTCCAGATAGACTTTCCAATGGCTATAAGCTGCTTGTGATGCTCGAGTAAGCTCTTTCCCTCTACTAGTATCACCTTTCTTTGAAACTCTAACATTCTCTCTCCTTGCCGTAGCCTACTCTTCCAGTTCAGTCGTCCAATTTAAAGCATTCCGACGAATCTGCTGCATCTCGGATCCTGAGAAATGGAAATCATCACCTCGTCATAGTCCACATAAATTTTTAGCCAAACCACCTCTCCAGGTGATTCAAGTGTGGATGAAATAAGCGGTGAGGAGTCACTTGGCGAACTCCTTTTCCAGTAAACCTTTGCAATATTCGTCAGCAAGTTTGGCCTTCTCCTCGAGGTCGCATATGATTGTTGGGACATATTTGCCTGCAATTTGATTTTGAACTGCTCCGTACCTCAAGAGGCTGGCAAATTCTACATATTTGTAAACATTTGGCAGCTGAAGTGGAGATTGGGGAGAACACACCGAGAGAGAAATTAGGGTTTTCTAGAAGGGGGAGAGTAGTAGTGGGAGAGAAAGTCCACAATGAATTTTGGTCGACTTGCAATCACCTGGGCACATTCCTTTTTTCTCAATGGCTACCATGATTACTGATCGTAGACATATGAGAGAAAATGTAGAGTTGAGCTCGTAAAAGCCGTAATATAGTGTGTTTTACAAACTCCCTCCCAAATTAAGACTTTGTCTTGAATTTATACATGCTTTTAGAGAGTATTTGACTGTATGTGTTCTTCTTTTAATGCCATCACATATACTTTAGCGGCGTTAAATATAGTGGGGTCCATTACTTCTGTCACATAAAAAAAGGCATTATAGATAGAACGACCATATCCAGGGTGCTAAGCACCCAAGTCTCCTGCTCATAAAGGGTCTAGAAAGGGTGGGTTGTAAGCAGCCTTTCCTCCAATCTCTGAAAGGCTAATTCCAGGACTCGAACTTGTGCCATAACGCTGGTTACAAAGCCAGTTGCCGAAGTGCCAAGGCGGACCTTCAAAAATGGCATCATAGATAATTAAATTAATAAGGCTTCCTCAAATAGGGAAAGGGACTTATTTTTGGCACACGCTGCCTGTAATGGAACAAGGGACTCTTGTTTTCGGACATAGGAGTAAAACATTTGTTGCACACAGTTTGATTGGATGACATTACTGCAGTACTCTATGTTTTGATTTCATAGCTTAATCAAAATTTCTCTTTAGCTCTACGTCGTAAAAACCAATGAAACTTTGCTTCATCTAGGATAATTTTAATTTTCAATGATATTTGAGTTAGAATAACAGAAACAGATTTTTTGTGCTTATTGTTGGCAATGACTGCTGATGCTCACTTGTAGATCATAATGAAAGTCGTTTTTGATTATGTAATGTTTTTGCCCTTTGTAGGAATGTGATTATCTGAGAGCAGTTGCCATGCCCCGTCTGCAGATCTCAACTGTCGTTGATGCAAAAACTGGGAAGGTATGTAAAGGATGAAATGAATGCCATAATTTTGATAAATATAGGGTAACTGCTCCACTCGTTCCTGTACTATATTGTGAATGCACCATACGTCCTTGTACCAGAAAAACCCATTTTTTTCATCCCTGTACATTTTGACGGACGCACAGATTGAGCCTCTATCCATTTTCTTCTTTCATTCTACAACTAATTAGTAAATATTTAATCTTATTTATTAACCAATTTAGCTTAAAAGATAAATTTATTTTATTAGGCTCCAAGTTGTCAAACTGCGAATAGTATGGAGAATCGGAAGACCTAAAAATCGTATCGTGAATCGAATCGTAAGATTCGGAACAAAATCGTAAAAAAACATAATTACTAACTAAATTTGATTTTAAAAACACTAAAAGGATATAATCATCATGATAAATGATTACTAATGAATAATATGAACTTGGAAGTAGAATTCAATCGTTCATGTATGAAAGTAGCATCTAAATAGCACAACGAAAGTATAAATGATTATTACTAATTTTTAAATTTACAAATTTACAATTTACATTATTAAATCACAAATTTACAAATGTACTATTACTGTAATAATTTTTCACTATTACAAATTTATACTTTATTAAATTGAAGGTAGACAAAAGACGGACAAGAAAAAGGATCAGACTAATACTGGTGGTCTAATACTAAATTTATACTAAATTAAAGTATAATTAAAATTGGTACTTTATGGATTATTAAAGGTAAAAGACATAGGAGATAGGAAGAGAGAGAGTCAAAAGACTCGAATGGATCAGAAAAAGAGAGGAAAAGAAGAGATATAGTAGAGAGACCAGAGATCTACGTGGGCTGAGCAGCAACGGCGAGTTGGCGACCTCTTTCTCGCGAACGGGACGACTTTTACACGAAAACTGATGGATTGCTGGTCTCACCTTGGAGTATACTTCCGGTGGATAGGGGAAGTCATGGGAAAAAAAAGGTTTTTAAGGGTATTTTAGGGTTTCTATCGAGTTTGGACCCAACCCGACCCACGAAACTGAATCGGAAACGAATCATTGGATTCATGCTATTCAGGGGTCATATTGAGCGATTCGTGGGATTCTCGAGGGACTTTCAATTCATCCATGCGATTCTATCTAAAGGTGTGTGAATCGAGCCGAATCGTCTGATTCGTATCGTGAATCGTACGATTCTGATAACGTCCCAAAATGGGTGTCAATTTTTGACTCATTTTGGTCAACTTAATTAACTATTGACCAAATATTTATAAAAAGTTTATATAAATGGATTGAACATATAATAAATGTTTAAATTACTTTTTTTTTTTTTCTACATTGAATAAATATCAGAATCTAAAACATGCTAAATATTTTATAAAAAGTAATTTGATAAATTTTATGTTGAGTTTTCAACAAAAAAAACTGACACTCATTTTGGGACATAGAGATTACCTAGTTACTATTTATTTTCAGTTGTTGAAATATCCTATACCTAATTAATAATTATTTAACCAATAAATTAACTAATAGTTTTGTACTCATCATTAAAGTCGGATATCCCGCTTATCATCGAGTTTCGTTTTTTGCAATATTCTAATTCAAAAACAAACTCACCGACACCAATTTCCTTATTGGAAAGTCAACATAAGACATTGTCAAATTACTATTTAACATTTAATTATTATGCTTTAGATTCTAAAATTTTAATCAGTTTAAGAATATTAAGTAAACTAATAATAACAAACACTTATAAATTCACAACACGAAAGAAACTTTTGTACATATTTTTGGTCAAAAACTTAATCAAGTTGACGTAAAATAATCAAAAGTAGACACTCATTTTAACGAGGGAGTAACTTTTACTTCATTAATAGAAGCCTTGGATGTCTAACCTTATTAGATGCGCTTTGACTTTCATTTGCCTGTATAAATCACCCAAGAATTAGATTATTTTTCATTGCAGATTCCTGCAAAAATATGGTTTTTACCCGCATTAATTATCTTCATTCACATACTTTCATCAATTAGAATTGATTGCTTGTCTGATTGTTCAGCTTCATTTTAAGTGCTAAAACATCCAAGAAAATGGTAATATTTCTTTTTCCTCTCTCTTTAAACACTTGGAAAAACTATTTAAATATGAACAATAAACGGGAAATTCCTACATGGGTCCAAAATTTTGGACTCATGATGAGTCTAATTACTATCTTAAATAGTAAAAGTATTTCAGTGTTGTAAAATATTACTTCCTAAATGTATAAAATGTAACACATACCTCATTCAATGGATGTAATTTCTTATGTCTTATATAAGTAACATTTGAGAATATGAAAGTAACATTTATGAATTAAGGGAGTAGATTTTCTTGATCCACCATTTTGCAATTTCTTATGTGTTATATAAGTAGCATTTGAGAATATGAAAGTAACATTTATAAATTAAGGGATTAATTTTTTTGGATCCACCATATTGGACTCATTATAGTCTAACCTGGAATAAACATGCTCACTTGCAATCGGTATTTGGTGGTACATAAATCCACATACATATACACATACTAAACTAAACTAAACAAATGGTTGCTGATGACTTTCTCCTTGTGGATGAGTCTGGAAGTCCAGACCACATAGTGGCTGCCTGCTTTTAAAATGCTTTTCTTTATATGCCTATAATATGCTCACTTTTTGGGAAAAAACTTTAAGGTTGAATAAGGTTTGACCACTTCAATGGAATTAATTTGCTTTGCTGGATTTTAAATGAACAAATTTTGATCTCCTATGTAACGTACATGACTTTAAGAGGAATCTTGACATTAAGAGGAAGTTATTAGATTCTGACGGATGATGAAATTACTTCCATGAACATCCATATATGAAATCAGTCTACTGTTTGGTCCCTCCTCTATGGAATAATGGAAAGTCTGGTGCTGATCGTTGTTGGAGAAAGAATGGTCCTGAGTAATGCTGATTGGTGGGTGGTGCAATTGGCATGATGGCAGGAGTTGTCTGCGATGCCAGTATTGGAGTTTGTTGTAGGTACATTGTGAAGGATGGTGATATTGTGGCAATTGGGAAAACATGAGGGGCTCTTGCAAGCTATATAATGTTAATCTTGTTGTAGAGTCCAATATCGAAACACACCCTAATTTCCGAAGTTGTTACCATACATGCACCGATGAATATGGACTCATTATGAAAATTATGAATGGTTACTTATGGGCTTCTGATAAGAATTATATCTTGATTGCAGTAATGAATATAGAGCGGAAGTAGAGGGAGCTTCTATGCTAATCTAGGTTTTTAAGCTTATTTCGTCTTGCGTTCTTGGCATTTTTCTTTCTAATTTGCTCTAATAGTTTTTTTTTTTTTTTTTTTTTCCATTTCGCTAGTGCAATCCCTTATCTTTTATTTTAAGCTACTTTTTTAAGGAGGCTCCTCCGCCAAGATTTAAAAAAAATAATAATTGTAAATGATAAATTATATAAATGAGACATAAACACAAAAGAGATGGAAAGAAAGAAGGAAATCTTTTACGAGTGACCTTCACTCTTTCATTTCGTTTAATTTTTTTCAATCTAAGATAGTGGTTAATCTAGAAGTTGATATATCTTCCCTATTTTATCTTTATCATATGCACTTGATGTGAATTTTCCATATTATATTTTTCATTTTTAAATTATATTGTTGGTATGTAGAATCCTCGGATTATTATGTATCTGACTGTTTCTCTGTTCACTTGGGACTAGGGAATCAAGAGTGATGTTAGGACTAGCTCAGGTATGTTTTTAAACCCTGAAGAGAGGAAGTATCCAATAGTACAGGTCAGTGAACAATCTCTAATCAAATATCAATATCGTACACCATATGGTTTGCTCTCATGTGTTTGGTGGTAGAGCATGTCTACTCCTCTCCCTTAGTTTGCTTTTCTTTTCTCTTGTCTCGTCACTTCTTGATGATTGTGAGGTTATAGATTTCTTGGGGTGCACCATATAATTTCTTAGTTCTCTGAGCCATGTATTTGATTGTTGGCCATCTATTAATAGGTATGCAATATAATTAATATGTTCCCGTTTTTTTCGCTAATGTAGGCAATAGAAAAACGCATTTCCGTATATTCTCAAGTACCCGTTGAAAATGGGGAGCTCATTCAAGTATTAAGGTGAGTAATTTGCTTGTTGCATGTCAAATACTTTTGTATAACAAGGAATCTAATACTATGTTTCAGTATCAAGGCTAACATATGCAGAAGCACAGGTATGAAAAGAATCAATTTTACAGACCTCATCATGACTACTTTTCTGATACTGTAAGTTGCATACTCATCTTTGCTTATTGAATACCACAAGGAGATTCTCTCCCTGTGCCTGTTTCAAATAATTATTAGTCTTTTCTGTTGCCAAAGAGAGTGTCTTTTCTTGCAGTTCAATTTGAAGCGTGGTGGTCAAAGAGTAGCAACAATGCTTATGTATTTGAGTGATAATGTTGTGGGGGGAGAAACTTTCTTTCCTGCGGTAATTGAATTTCAATCTCTGATACTTGCACGTGTTGTTTCTGATTTACTTACTAATCAACAGAACCTCCCATGACTATTCCTAGAGTCAAACAGGAGGAACAATATCGCGTGCTGAGACACTTTAGCTCATAGAACTACAAAGTATTGGTATTTGACAGTTGGGGTATGCAAGACTGGGAACTGGAATTGGCGAAGAATAGTAAAATTAGTTATTAAGACTTTAAGTGACCAAATTAGCATCTCCATAATAAAGAGCAATAACCTGACTATTGGGTTAGTGTGACATGGTATCTCCTACCCCATTTTTCGTCAGCTACAAGCCCCTAGTTTTGGGAATGGAATTTATATTTATGATAATTGACCAATCAAGTGGAATTGACCAAGCAAAATATACAAAATTACTCATATTTTCAGATACCCTTAGTAAAACTATTAACAATCGGCAATTGGGTTATGACAGTGGTGTCCATCAAAATTACCTAGCCATTTTTCGTGAACTACAAGTCTCTACTACTGAGAATAGCTACATGTGTGTCTGCTGCATATCCATCAAGTGCCAGCTACTAAAAAAAAAGACCAGATGAATTGATTAATATTATCGGACTACATATGGGACCCTACCCAATGTGCACCAAGCCGTACTGTTTGATGCCAATGTATCAGTTATCGCCATGGAGTCATGTTGCTCAGTAGCATACAACTGTCTGCTTTGGGCTTTCATCTTGAATTTCGTACTCTTCAGTGATCCATATTCATTATGCTTTATTTCTCTATGTGGGGCTTGCTTTAACCTTTTAACAATATCAGGCTGGTTCCGGTGAATGCAGCTGTGGTGGGAAAATGGTTAAAGGGATGTGTGTGAAGCCTAACAAAGGAGATGCTGTTCTCTTTTGGAGCATGGTTTGTTCCTTTCACCTGCTATTCAACTGTTATTAGTTTTATCATTTCATTTATATGTGAAAGTTCCATCTGAGAGGGAAAATCATTTTGTAAAATGAACCTACATAGCATTAAGTCATGAAGGTGGACCTGGTTCAGACACTTTCGAGCTCACCAATCCAATTATACATTTACTCTTTTAACTACCAGCAATGCTACAGATAAATTATAACTCGAATCAATGACCTCTTAATAGTGTCTCAATTTTTGGGTTGAAGTTTGATACACGCTCCGTTTAAGTATCCCTTTTTTTTGGGGGGAGGAGGGGGGGGGGGTTCTAAGTAAGCGTCCACTTATAATTCCATTGATGATTTGTCAACAAATTTCTTTTTGCCCCACTTCTGCTACATGTTCTTGTACTTAACAGACTTGAATAAGATTTCTAAAACTATGTGCCAATTCAATATGACCCTAATTCTTAGACAGGGAGATCTTGACGGTAACATAATACGGTCTTGTTCAAGAGGTTTATTGCATCATTAAGAGAGAAAATGTGTGCTTAGTTTAAACACTTAACCTCTACGAAGTAGTGGAGCAGCCAAACCATTGAGCCAAGTCTCGCTTGATACTATCATAATGATGATAGTCTATAAGCACAGTTGAGAAAGTTGGTTTTAGCTGCGTAATCAATAATGCCAACTCCAAATTTAGCATGCTGTACTTCATGTAGCAGCATTTGCGTGACATGACACTATAATACAGCACTAGCTTCTCTTTTACATTATTTCTTTGTCTTTAGAAAATATTTAGGCCCACTGATCTTTTTACTAGATAAAAAAAGAAAAGGAAAAATGTTCAAGTTGTGCGCCACCATTCCTAAAACGTTACCCACTGATCAGAAAATTGTTCCATAACCTGAAGTATTGCTCTCACTAATGATTATTCGTAGACAAATTTAGAAACTTATCGAACTTCATTTGGTTATTGTCTGAAAGAGTGTTTACATTCAAGTAAAAAATATAAACTGACAACTCTAAAGTAATGCCTAGACTTGAATCTACTTTCAGTTCCGAGTAAGGCTGCTAAACTGTGTTTTTGGTTGATTTCATACCCACTTTTTTTCTCAGGGGCTAGATGGGCAGTCGGACATGAGCAGTATTCATGGAGGTTGTGAAGTTCTTGGAGGAGAGAAATGGTCTGCTACAAAATGGATGAGGCAGAGAACTACATCCTGATCTATGAGTAAATATGCACATCATTATATCTATGAGTTGGGGGAGGGAAGAGGGGGGGGGGGGGTTGGTTTAGGAGATTGATAGGACGGGTGAGATGGGGATATAGGTTAACCAATATAATTTGGTTAAGTGTAAACATAGTAACTGATGAAATTTTGGATAGCTACTGATCCAAATAGAATACATCCTTACACCCAGAAAAAAGTCTGGTTGAAGCTCACGTGTATGAAGTTTCGGATAGCTCCATTTAAGTATTCCTAGACTACGACGTGTCATAAACATGCGGGTTTTCCATCAATACTGTTCACTCAAAGTTCATATGTAGTATTTTTGCGGAACTCGTTTTATTATAAATGAAAGTGGTTATATTACTTTTGAGTATTGTCATTGATCAAGACCACCACATGCCAAACCAACAAAAAATTTCTCACCATGCTGCACTGAACTTTTTGGTATATTCTTGATGCTTTATTTGTCAAGTGGTGCTATAGCCACCAAAAGTCTACCAAGACTTTCTGTAACACCCCGCGAACCAATCGATAAAATAATACAAATATATTATTATTATATTGCGTCGTATTTACGATTTATG
>JAOWAN010000054.1:12393559-12433443 GCA_028566635.1 Lobelia cardinalis | reverse complement strand
CAGTTTCATCCATTTCTGGTAATTAATATAATGTACCTCTTGCCCCCAGGAAGTCTCTTATTCCTACTGATCTGTGATTATATGAAGAATGAGCACTCCATCTCTCCCAAATTAATATCATGTTAGGCATGTAAAACTTTTTTATTTTGTAGTTATAATTACATTTCCTTTAAATTAGACTAAAGTTATCCCTATTCCCATATAATTTATAAGAGAAATAGCATCGTTTCCAGAGGGAAGAAAATGAATGAAAATAATAAAATTTATAGCTTAAACATAGAATCTCTATTTTTGGATAAACTAATGTAGAAATAAGACTACTACTTTTTTAGGATGGACTGATGGAGAAAATAAGATGTAGAGGCAATTATTACAAATATCGGTGTGCAAAATATCAAAGTAAAATGCTGTCAAACCACTCACACTCTGCTTGTGTTTTAGATTCTCACAGTTAAACCCATGACTCACTTCAATTTTACTCTTTTAAGTCACACCTGTCTCCAAAAAATCTAAAGCCTACAATGTCAAAGTTTCTGCATTGTCATATCTACAACCAACTACAATGTCTAAGAGCCTGTATAGGATGAATGTCTGTCAATTGAAAGAGGGAAAGTGAAAACAAAAAGGGGGAATGTCACAAGAAGAACCCTCACTAAAAGAACTCAATAGAGAAACTTACCGTCTTGCAAGTGCACCTGTTGCTCCATTGTTTGCAAACGCAACTTCAATTCACTATTTTCAGCTGTTAGACCATTTGTATCCCTCTACAAAAAAGTTAAAATAAAAGATGTCAGAGTGCCAACACTTTTCCAGCGAAATTGAGGATACACTAGCACAGTGGCATTGGATAAACTAGATAGAGAAAGAGGTTGTGTAATAACAGATTTAGGAGCAGGAAAGGCAAACCCTGGAGATACGCCCAGCACCGAAGGTTGCACAGTTACTCCATCTCTCCCCTTTATACACTTTCATACTCCATTTCAAAGGTTATACTCAACCTGTATACTATTGCCCCCTTTATACATAGCTTGGGTCCCAAGAATACATAAGAGCTCGAGAACTTGAGAGTCTTACGGTTAATTATCTTTCATTTGAAAGAACTCAATACTATTGCCCCCCCCCCCTTCTCTGCAACCATCGTACGAAAATCCAAGATAAATATAACAAATGTATCTATTACAGATAGACAAACCTGCAAAAGGGTCAATTGAGCAGACAATGACGTTGCTTCTGTTTGGAGAGTTTGGACTTTTCTCTCAAGCTCAGCAATGTACCTCATCTTCCTCTCCTTTGACCTTGCAGCTGACTGCCTATTTGCCCATATCCTGTTTTACAGCAGAGACATGATATACTCGTGATGACATACAGGCAGACTGCAACCAAAACAAATTCCAGACTAAAACAACAACTTGTCAAACAAAAAAGAAAATAAACAAGAAGCTCCATATTGTAAATTCTGTGTATAAAAAAATTGAATCAATAAAAAGAAATAAGAGAAATACGCATGAACACAGACGACCCATCATGCCCAAAAGCCAGCACTATCTAATTAATAGAAATGGAGACAATTGCGCGTCATGAACGTTGGTTAATCAAAATACAAACAGATTCTTCACCAAAGTCCCAACAATAGACATCCACATCAACTAAAATAAGAAATATACTCAACTGAGAGCATCAGTCTTACTCTTGTGATCCTTACAAACAGTTTTTTTCCAGCTTCTGCTCTGACAAAGAGAATATGGCTCATTCATTCCAGGAGAAAAAAAAAATCTCAATTCTGCTGTGCCGCACAATGAAGAAGCTGAGCCATCCTACCTATTCAAAGTTTGAGAACAGGTCCAGGGCGTTGCACCCCCGATGGCTCTAATCATTGGCTTTACCCATTAGAACTTCCACTAAGGTTCCAACTATCCACAGGGAAACTTTGGAGGGAGCCAGCTACTAGCCGGTTTGAATAGTCTTTCACCCCTATACCCAAGTGCAACGAAATATTAGCATGTCAGTATTGCTGCGGCCTGCCGCCGGAGTTCTCTTTGGCTTCGCCCTGCCTAGGCATAGTTCACCATCTTTCTGGGCATGAATGCTCACACTTAACCATTTTCAGATGATAAAAATCGGTTGGGATGCACCATGCGAGCCCACTTCCAAGAACGATCAACCCTGGATTCTCATTGTGCTGTAATCTAAACTCTTCAAATCTTTACATTTAAACTAGGTAAGCTTTATCTCTGATCAAATGCAGTCACTAAGCAAACCATCTGGTCTTCACAACGCACATACAAAATCATAAGTCCCCAATGGACCACAAAAGGTCCATCTCACATTAGCCTAGTTAAACACTTCATAATTCGATAATTGTCAACTATAAATCAAGGTATACCTTGTAAGAAAATTAGGCAACTAACCGAAACCTTGATACCGCAATAGATCATCTAAGCTCACATTTCACAATTTCGGATATTCATTAACTATACATCAAGATCTCGAGCAAAACGAGCTTCTAGTGCATAGAATGTAACTAATCAAAGCCTCAATATCTCAAGTCAACTAGTAGTAAGACCGTCGAACAATCGGATATTCAGAATAGTACTCCATAATACGATCATCAACAAGTCATAATAATGCAAAATACCAAATCTCAATCACCAACACAATCGTGGCAAAACAAAACTTAATGGAATAATGAGCATATAATTCTTAATACGCATCATTCTTAGTACCTAAAACTTTGCTCTTAACATTATTCAACCAGTCACTCCTCATCTAGCTCATTGGTCTTTCTCAAGCTACGCTATATCCTTATGTGGGTCCTTTCTTGGATCTTCTCAATCTCAAAGGCGTAAGCCTCAATTTTTCATCAGTATATTTCTATGACTTACCTAGAAGCTATAATATATAACATCTAATTCTCCTCTTAAAGCACTAAAAATGATAACCTCAAAGGATGCTACAATTTCATCTCAACACGTCTCAATTCCATTGACAACATAACTTTGGCCTAATTTCAAATCTACATAATTCTCCTTAATGTCATTAATACCTAAAACCATGCTAAACAATGCTCTGCTACCATTCTGCATAAGAAAAACTTGACCTGGCTCGGTGAGTCCCACCGCTCGATGACATTACATTAGTCAAAGTCCGAAATAATCAATATTTTAATGTTGATCTTACACACTATAAAATACATGAGGGTTTATAACAAACATAACTAACTAAACTATAGATACTAAGTGCTTGGTTTCCATAGCTAAACAAGATACTTAAGGGCATTGCCCCAACTTAACGGCTAAATCTCGAGATGCTAGCTCATCCCGCCGGACCCGAGCCAAACCCGAGGCCTGAACTAGATCGATCAATCTCATTAATTAACCGGACGAAAAGAGAAAATGAAGGGGCAAGTGAGAACAAATACTAGCGAAACTTCACACACGCAACCCATCGGTGACTACGGAGGGGAGACAAACAAAATGAAATTAATCATAGCTCAATACTAAAGCAAACGAATAAACTAATAACAAAGTATGATCTAGAACGAGAGAAACTCAAGCATACTCAGAGATCATGAATTGCTTTTAAATCTCCTTTGAGATAGAATAGCACATATTGCCTCCTTTTGGGCATCGACGAATGGTGCTTTTGGGGGCATCTCCATTTTGAACAACAGCTAGTCTCGAGAGTGTGGGTTTGGATCTCTAGGGTCCGTTTGGATGGTGGAATTTTGGTTTGGGTTTGTGGTTCTTGTTTTTGGTTAAAGTAAAAAATAAGAAATAAATTGAAAATTCTAGGAGCAATGAGAGAGAAAAAACCACAAATCAAAAACCCAAACCTAAAACCTCCCTACTAAACACTCCTAATTTTTCTTTATCCAGTAGGTCTAGTTCTAGCTTTTTCTTTCGTTATTTTTTTACAAAGAAAATAATTTAATTAAAGGAGAAATAGTACAATGAAGGCAAGCAAGAGATCTTCTATAAAGGAAAAACATAATTTAAAGAGGGCAAAAATTCCAACATAAAAAGCATAAATACAAACTAACACAAAATAGCTCATTAAGTTATAGACTCTAACCAAATCGAATAAAGACAAACCGTGAAACACCCCCACACTCCCTTCACATAAAGATGCATAAATCGTCTCCCCTAAAAGAGAAAGGGAATCGCATAATCTCTGAAAATATGGAAATTTCTCTCAATCCAAATATTCATAAGCAAACTAAATAGTGCATCCCCCCCCCCCTTCACTTCAATCAGAGAGGACCACAACTCAACTGCCAAGGGACAGAGCAAGGCATAAACAAATGGTCATGAGTCTCACTACTCAACATACACACAATACACACATTTAGGGATAGAACAATTCAAGCAACACCACTGCATCTAATCCTTCATATTCCAACTTAAAGCTAAGGACCAATCAAAAGCAAAAGTTTTTTTTTCCATTTATATTCTTTTTCTTTCTTTTATTTACATGGACGTCTCGATTTACTTTGCAATATCTCCTTTCTATCCGTATATTTCTTTTTTCTACAACACCATAGTTATTTAAGGTGCAAGGTGTGCCCGGGACCTAGACATTAGGCGCAAGGCGGGTGAATGCCCGAGTGACGAAGCTCACAAAAATGCTTTAAAAATTACTAAAATAGTATAGTAAATATAGTTATATACAACATCAATAAAAGCAAAAGTAACCACTTGAATTAAAAAAAAATAACGGGGGATGAAACTGTCAAAGTAGAAAGAATTGGGAAAAAGAGAGAAAACATAAAGCCCTAATTTATTTATTTTTAAAAAAACGAGGACTGAACAGGGAATTATAAGAAACCACATCACGACACTAGAAAGCTTAAGAAAACATAATCGCCCGATTAAAAACAGTCGGTCACACTTTAAAAACAAAAAGTATCAAAGAAGAAAGAAAACCCCAAGGAACAAGATGAAGAAAAACAGAAGGAAGAAGAAGAAGAAAAAAAAAAAAAAAGGAAGACCGGGCTGGGCTGGGCTGGAAAGGGTCACCGGACGCTCGGTTGGTCGTCGTCGGTACGGGTGGAGACGTATGGCTGCAGGTGACGTGGTAATGGGTAAATCCTTTAGCGTGCGTATCGAGTTTGGTCAATCGTTGGTCTCTTGCTTCTGCCGCATTATGCAATAGAACTAAAAGACATTTAAGATCTGTATAAAAGAGGTCAAGATTCGGTAGTTAATGGGCTTTGCGCCAAGGCGCAGCTTATCAAGTCCCTTGCCTAAGCCCTAGGCGCGCCTAGGCCCACGCCTTTGAGCTGCACCCTGCCTAGCCCACTCCAAGCTCCAAATGTGCGCCCCGCTGAGGCTAGCACCTAGGTACCCTTTTAATAACTATGTGCAACACCAATAACAAAGCCTTAATATCAATCGCAGTGCTTTCATGGACCAAGCTGAACACAATTTTTATGCTCGTCGTATTTTGCGAGTTCGACTCGACTTGCGTGACTCGCGAGCCGACTCGACTCGTTATATTTTACATTTATTTATTTATAATTTATATAAAATTGGATTGTTGTAGTTTGTAGATTATTTTTTTTATATTTTAAAGGAACAAATTTCAAATCAATAATTTGTATTATGTATAATTCATAAGTAAATTATTATTGTCGATAATTTTTTAACTTGCTTATAAATTTTTTTATTTAAGAAAATTTAGAGTGGACTACAGCACGAAAATATAAAAATAAAATTATAAAATTATAAATTGAATAATGATCCAAAGTTCGAAATTTCTATTTTTTCATTTCAATCTTCATAAATATTTTATAACATAAGTGCATTACTATCGACTGCAATAGGTTAGCCATTATGCATAACATAACATAATTAATAATTTTCATAATTAAAAACTCACCAACATTCGTCAAGATCCGTTAAAAGCCTGTCAAAACTAGCTAAAATGTCCGTCAGAACCCGTTAAGGTTCATAAAATTTTTGGATCGCAAAGTCTCACGTAGGCTCGTGAGGAGCTTGCGAGTCCGTTACAAGCCAAGTCAAGCTCATTCATTTTAAGTTCGACTCGAGTTCGTGAAAGCTCGACTCGTAAAAAATGTTAAAAGATCAACTCGAGTTCGTAAAAATTTGACTCGATTCAGCTCATGTGCAGCCCCATGAATCTTTTTCGGCCATTCCACGCGATCCAATGCCAAGTCAACATATAGAACACCATTTTTCATATCTTTCCAAATGTCTGATGCCCATGTTAACTTTGTCCTACCCCTACCTTTAGCTTGACTAAGACTACTATCACCGCTCCCCAAGTGGAGCACTTGGGGGCATACATTGCACATGACCAAACCACCTTACGTGGTTCTCTCTCTTTATGTACTACAGAAGCTACTATTATCGTTTCTCGTATTTGTTCATAATCAATCTCATCTTTTCTAGTTTCACCGCATATCCATTAAAGCATACGCATTTTCGCTACTCTTGTTAGCATGTTATTTTTTAGTAGTCCAACACTCGGTTCCGGTATTTTTTTTTTCTATCAATTATCAAAAACAAATTATCGAGTAGGACTTAAGCTATTTCCAAGCTGGCAGCAAAAAGTGGCATATCAAACGCTATTCAAATATCAAAACCTGAAACGAATGCATACAGGAACAAAAGACCGAGTAATCCAATCATCACCAACCGTCTCATACCAATTGGTAATGATCGATGACTCACATATGCTATGATCACCGAGTGTAGTCCAACCACCAAAGAGGACAAAACCCCACAGGGAAGTAAAACTCACAAGAACAAAAAACTGATTCCGAAGAACCCACTACTTCTTGTCAACAGTGAAAAACCATGTCAAGTCAAAAATGTCACATGTAACCCTGTGGTACACGGTTGTCTAACTTAGTGGTCATAGTTAGAGAGATCAAACAACAACAAAACATCAATAACACAATACGCTTGACTAAAAGAATCATTTGTGAATGTCAGACAATAGATAATTGCAAAAATAAAATCATTCAACTTGTGGGCAATCATTAAAGAGTAACAAAAAGGTTTGACGAACGGTCAAGACAAATCCTAATTTGCAATTGGTATTGGTTAGAAAACGATAGAAAGGAAAGAAAAATAAGAGATTTAGATGTGAAGTCACTGATGGGAAAAAGAGAAAAGAACAAATAAACTTAAACAGATCAGCATTCATGCTTTTTAGGAGTTAAATACTTTCAACTCAACCCATTCATGCCTCTGCGAAGATTAGTTTCACCCATCAATTAGCTGAAGAATAGTTTCACCCATCAATGAGCATAAAAGATAGCGTTTAAATCTTTTTGGCATAAACAACCATGTAATTGCAGCATATCATATAAGACACATCCATCGAGTTTAAAAATAGTATTTTGCACTCCAAAAGTAGGAATACCTTAGACCATTCTGAGTTTGGGAATAGAAAGATAGATGAAACGAAATAAACATAACACAAACAAAGGAAAATATATCAGAAGGCACTGATGACAACAACAATGATCTGCAGTAAAATCTAAAAGGAGGGGAATAGCAAAAAAAGTAACAATGGTTATAACTTGCCTTAGTCATTGCTTACACTGTTTCTTAATAAGATAAGTGCAGTCTTATTCAAATATTATATATGAATATAAAGAAGTATGTTTATCGAGAATGATACCTCTTTGCACGCTTTGGATCAACAAGAGCAAGCTCAGCAAGCTTAGCAGCAGACATGGATTTCTTGGCATCAGCTGACGACGAGTCTTCTGGACCTGACATGAGCATCTCAGACTTGATTGTAGTCGACCCATCCATGGACTGACTATGCTGATGTCTAACTCTGGGCCTCTCCGAAGAACCAAGTGTCATATTCTCAGGAGGAGGCAAGGCAGCAGCTGATGTTGGAGCTGCAGCAGAAGATGATTCACCCACTTGAAAGGAAGATGTAGCTGACGACGTCGAATTGAACTTGTCCATATCAAGGTACATAGAGAATAAGTCCTCTTCAGTCTCATCCGAGAACGAAGGACCATCGAAGCCACCACCCACGACTCCGAGATCACTATCAAAGCTAATATCATCCGGGAGAGTAAGAATCTCGGAGTGGGCACGTCGGTGACCCAAATTCTTGGGAGGGTTATCAGGCATTCGGCTAATATCATGACTAAAACGGCTAGAATCGGATGACATAATCCCATGACCAAACCTACCACCAGAGTCCGAGATACCCAGTGGAGGCAATGGCTCTGGTTTCACATTAAAAGTATTCCCACCACTCCCAGGCGGAGGAGGCGAAAATACAGAGTACCTCCCAGAAGGAGGAAGTAAGCCTCCGGAGTGGTTCGAAGATTTATCCTTGTCCATTTACCTCCTCAATTCTCCTTTAAATCCAACAAAATAGCAAGAAGGCAACTTTTCCTTTCAAGAACCAACCAAATTGGTAATCCACTTTAAACCCAGATGGATTTTAAACAAACCCTCAAAATCCAGCTAGCCAAGAGCCCTAAAATGGCAAGAAAATCCAATAATTGGCCCTAGGAACCTGGAATGTTGGGTTTCAAATTAAACCCTAAAAACAAAAGGTAAAAATGAATGTTAACCACAAAAACAATAACAAATTTGAAATAAAATACACAAACTAATTTAACAAGATCTGATAAGCCAATTAGCCCTGGCAATCAAAGATGAATGTAGGGAAAAACAAAAATGAAACAAAAGGTAAAGAATTCTTACTTTTGAAGAGATACCCTAGAAAGCGAAAGAATCAAAGAGCCATGATCACATGGGAAACGAATAGACAAAAGAACAGAGATCTGATATACCAAATAATGGGAAGCTTCGGAGAGACGATAACGACGCTAAGAAATGTGTGCGCTTCGATTGGAGAGTGTGTGTATATATATATATATATATATATATATATATGTGTGTGTCCTGAAATTGAAGAAAAATAAAAAAGAGGCCCAGTATAGGGTTTTAATTAAATTTTCCTCTTGAGCGAATCCTAGAGGCGCGTTTAGTAAAGGCGGTAGGTGCCCAATCGTTATATATGCATGGATGTAAAAAAAAAAAAAAAATACATATGCATGAGTTAAATTGCAAGATATAAAGAGCTGGTGATACTCTTAATCCTTAGGTCACTCAAAAGCTAATAGATAGGCTCAAGACTTTTAATACTTAGGTCACTCCCACAGGTAACAAAATCAATTTCATCTTGTAGAGAATCGAACTTTGCATACTACTCCGCTAATCTCTATCCGTCCTCTTGTAGAGAATCGAACTTTGCATACTACTCCGCTGATCTTTATCCGTACTCCTCTTTACCACTGTAATATATGCCCTAAAGCTCTGCATCAATATCACCCGGATAATGGATCATTTACTTGTATTTACTATGAAATAAATGTGAAATGACTTACCCCCTAGTAAGTACCAAAAAGAGAAAAAATAAATAAATAAATAAATAACCAAATTTTTAAAAGGATATGTACAGAAAACATGATGCATCAAAAAACTAATGAAAGAGACACAAAAATCATAAATAATAAATTAAATTCATGCTCTTTTTCCTTTTCAAACTTCAATTTTGATCATATTTTAAGGTGTCTCCTTCACTAAAGATGCAAAAACTATCGAAAGAAAATCAAGCGCCTTCCAACTTTCATGTAATAGGTTTAATGTTAAGTATAAACTTTTTTTTCCCAATAGATCTTTACTATACAACATAAAGTAGAATTTATCTTTGTCTCCGTCTATTTCGTGAAAAATATTTTTCACATCTTTTTGTGTGGTAACTCTTCATTAAAAAATAATTGTAGAATATTTTTAGTCAAAAAAAAATGACGAATATTCTATCATAAAATGACTTACGAAAATAGGTAAGTAAGAATAACTTTTCGGTTAAAGGAAAATTTATCCATTCACACACATATTTTCATGCAAGCATCGAGAACACATAAGTTCATACACGCAAACATACACATTTTTCCAAAAAAGATAAGCCATCAAGAACAATGAAGACCAAGTCAAATGTGGTAGCAATTGCTGCTACGAAAGGGGAATGTGATGATGATAGTGGCATGTCTTTAGGCACGATTACAAGATCATATTGACAATATTCGTCATCTTATGTTTATCTGTTACGAGTTAATGGTAGTGGTTTAGCCCAAATTTACGACATTGACACATGAAAGAGTGTATGAACACTAGGATGATTGTGTGATGAGATTTGATCCGTCGTTGATGATGTGGATGACAATCTTTTGACTTGAGATAAGAATAGAAACACCTACGTGAAGAAACAGGGTTCACCTTGCTCAAACCCTCGGGTGCAAGAGTAAGAGAGTAGTTTATGAAATAAGGGCATCCATATTGGTGTTGCTCTTTGGAGTTCCTCAGACTTTGCCACGTCAATTTTTCGTTATCTTCATTCAGACTCTTTAGAAAACAATCCCATTCATCAGTCTCCCTCAGACTTTACCACATCAGCATTTCACAATCTTTTATTTAATCAACTTTATTTTCATTAATTCAATTATCTATTATATAAAGTGAAGCCTTATGCTGCTGAAGTTATAAGCCGTTTTACCCTTTTAGAAAAAGTTCTTGAGTTTTCAAATACTCTTGTGACTTAATCTCTTTGAGTGATTAGAAACAGTTTAGAACTAAACTCTACTGTTCACTAATCCAAAAGAAGAGTCTAGATTTTTATTCTAATTACCTCACACTATGATAACCTCACACCAAGATCCACTGAAGTTATTTAATGATATCGTAAGCAAACACAAGTGCATACACTTAGCTGCACACATTCACAAAAACACAGGTCACCTTGCCTGATTTGATATTGTTTCGAAGTATTTACTTTGTATTTTTCCTTTTAATTGTTGAATTTATGCACCATGTTTTCACAAAACCTACACTATAATAGCTAGGATATATTTAGTGGATCTTCTCACATAATCCAAGTTTGACCAACTTGGTAGAGGACGCAGCCGTAAGTGGTGAACCTCTGTAAACCATGTGCTTTACTTTGTGCTCTTTGATTTAGTCATATTACTTACCACTTTCACTCACTGCATTTCTCAAATCCATAGGTCCAAAATGTATGTCATCCAAGGTTCCTTTGTCTACACATTACCAAAGGTTTTATCAAAACATAATCCTTCTCAAGGTTAAAATCACAAGGTTTTCACTACATACGAAAACCCCTTTATCAATTAAAAGGTGAGATTTTAACTTGGTGTTTTGAGTAAGTATGAAAACTTTGATTGACTATTCACCCCCTCAAGCCTATATTGAGCTAAGTGAGACCAACAGTGCTAGTGTTGTTTTTAGATAAGGGGTGTTGATCTAGCAAAAAATGAACCAAAAGCTCGTGGCCAAGTATGAGCTCAAGAGAAACTCCTAAAGGTTTATTGCGAGGTAGAGAAGAATTAATCTAATCAAGAAAATTCCCAACCTCATATCCCACTCGAGATAAAATGCATTTTACTTCAATATTTTCAAGGATGACTCAACCATTGACACATGGATAAAACCTTTGGATTCTTGTCAAAAAAGCCCGCGTGACAGACCTACAGATACATTTTGTCCTAGCCATCCCGCGCCAGAAGAATGAGAGACAAGTACACGAAATTTCAATTCCCCAAATCCAAAAATTTCTCTTCCAAACGTTACCAAAATGTTAAAATCGTTTCCCCAAATTTGCAAGTAAAACCCTAGAACACAAACAGAAACCAAAAGCACATAAGATATCAAAAAGGAGAAGAGCAAAGAGCAGGATATCAGTTACTTGTAGCCGGTGAGTTGAAAGACGATAGGAAAATCGAAGTCATCGACGAAGAACCAAAAACACGAGACATGAATTGTCATCCACAAGTGAAAATCACACATGAAGGGGGTAACCCAGGTAGGAGGAAAAAGAGGAGAAAAAAAGAGACCAACAACAACCTCTTCATTGTTAGACCAAAAATTTGGATTATATAGGGTGTGTTCTCTCACCCGGTTTCATTGGTTTTGGAAAAATAGTTTTTGAAATCGTGTTCACTACCTAGGTTTTTATCCGATTTTTTCAAAAATTTTCTTACACACCTATTATTTTACCACTATCCCTACACCTTAAAACCCATATATCTAAAATTCAAAATGCCACATTATTTATTTATTTATTTCTCTCTCTCTCTCTCTCTTCTCTCTCTTTCCCTCTCTCCCATCACGTATTCCCCCACATCATCCCATTTTCTCTCTCTCACTATTATCCATCCCTCTAGTTTCTCTCTCTTCTCTCCCTCCCTCTCTTCATTATCATTTACAAAGCAAAAGCAGCAGCAGTAGTACGGAGATTTCGGAGGCCAGCCGAAGTTCGGTGGATCTCCCACCATCTCTTCTCGCCTAGAGCTTCAAGCCCTATCCTCCGACGCCAGACGTCTCTCTCTTCTCTTATCCTCCCTCCATCACCAGCGGCGGTTACAAGTGCGGCGAGTGGCTCCAGTCCGATAAGATCTGGTCTGGACGCCTCCGCATTGTTTCCTGCAAGGACCGATGCGAGATCTGCCTCGAGGATCCGAACTCAGCTGAGCTCTTTGCCACCTGCTTCGTCCTCCCCGGACAGCGCGAGTCTGCCGTCGAGTCGATTCTCGATTCGTCTCGATACTTCGTTCTGAAGATTGAGGACGGGCAGGGGCCGCACGCTTTTATTGGCTTAGGGTTTGCAGAGCGGGACGAGGCTTTTGATTTTAATGTTGCGTTGTCGGATCATGAGAAGTATGTGAAGAGGGAGAATGAGAATGAGGTTGGGGAAGTTAGTGATGATGGTAATCATATCGATATCTATCCTGCCGTTAATCACAGGTTGAAGGTACATCCTGACCCCAAGAAGGGCTTATTGGGAACCATTGCACCCATTGCTATTGGTTTCATTGTTGGTGCCAACATTTTAGCTGTTCTCCCCTTCTCTGACGGATCCATGAACCTAACAACACTCAAATATGTATTATTTTAGTGCTATTTCTATGAGTATTTTAATGTGATTATGTATGATTTTATGCTTGGTATGGTTAGTTTTTGATTAATTACCGGAATTCCAAGTGAAGACATCAAGATATGAGAAATTAGCTGTTTTAGAGCAAAAAAAGGGCTGCTTTGGCATAAAAGTCGAGCACCAGTGAGAACAACAGTTTCGAAGTACGTGAAAGTACAGACTACAGGGCACGGCCGTGCCCAAGTTTGGCACGCTCGTGCCAGCGCTAATACGAGGCTGCGAGTTTTCCTGCACTGAAACATTTTGGGCTTTATTGTAAAGGCTTTTGACTGACTATTTAAGTGTATTTTCGATCAGCTAGGGTTAGGCATCTCTTTTCATAAAGTAAACACATTTTCTAGGGTTTTACTTAGCCAAGCTATGAACTAAACTCCATCTTCTAGGAGTTGGAGGTAAATCTTACTTATTGATTATGCATTATTATTAATACTTCCAATTGTGTTCTTGTTCTTATTGGTATTACAATCGTTCCTACGTGCGTTGTTTCAACTAAGTAGTTGCAAATGCTTAATTCGAAGAATGATATTGAATTGTATGATTATGCTTTGTGATTGAGATATCATACAATAGCTTGATTGTAATTCTCTACTTCAATTTATTGTGCGACACACTCGTGAGTAAAGAGGATTAGGGTTGTTCGAGTTTATATGCTTCAAGGGTTTTCTGTGCGTCGTCTATTACTGTGACATTAAGTGTTTAGCGAAATCGGAGAACACTGACATTGTATCTTCTGCCAGGAAGACAAAATATATTGCTGATAATCAGACAACTGTAAGAACATAATCAATGACATAAGGAAATCAATATAATCATAAGTAATGATTGAATCCTATCTCCTAGATTTAGCCTAAATACGACTTTCGTCTCAGAAGTAATTTGTATCACTTTTATAATCAAATCAATAAAACAAAGTTTATTGTCCAGTTACGTTACTTAATTCAATTCTTCAGTTGATCGACATCATATTTATCATTATTTGCATTAGTTTAGTTAGTAATAGTAATAGTAGGAAGTAGATTATTATTATTCTTTTTGCGCATCTGCGACAGTGCGGTCAAAAAGTGGCGCCGTTGTCGGGGACTTGTTAATTCAAGTCTAGTAACTATGTTACACTTTGTTTTATTATATTAGTTAGATTATTTAGTTTAGTATATTAGATATGACAGGGTTAGTTAATCCAATTAGAAAAATAAAAGACATCTTTAGTCCTATAATTGATGAATCTACTTCTTGTGTAATATTATTTGAATAGGTTAGAGATAATGAATTGAAACCAGTATATTATAGGATGCTCCCTTTGTTCTACGAAATGCCTTATGAAGATCCTCTTACATTTATGAGAGATTACTTCAAAACTATAAATTAATTCCCACTAAAAGGATTTAAAGAAGAATAATTAAGATTAAAATGCTTTTCATATACTTTGAAAGAGAATGCTAAAAGATGGTTTATGACTTTAAACCCACAATCATATGGTACTTGGAAAGAAATTTATGATGAATTTGTGTTACGATATTACCCACATGAGAAAACATATACATTACGTGCTAAAATTCTAAAATACACTCAAGGAGTAGATGAAACTATTTGTGAGACATATGAAAGATTTAAACTTCTATTCATACAATGTCTTCATCATAGTTTATTAGAAGAAGTTTTAAGCCAATCTTTCTATGATGGGCTAGCATTTGAAAATAAGACTTTAGTTGATAATACAGCAGGTGGGTCTATTGGTGATATGACTGCTTCGAAACTAACATCTATTTTTGAGATTCTGTCTCGAAATTCGCATCAGAAAGGTTCACGAGGTAAGCAAAATAAATTATTTTTTTTAGAATCACAAGAAGAATTGGTACAGCAGGTAAGTGATTTATCGGCTCAAGTATTAAGTATGTCTAGTTTATTCAAAATTGTCGTTATCGAAAATTGTTTGATATGTGGATTAAGTAATCATAATATTAACAACTGTCCATCTAGAATGTCAAATGCTGAATAGGTAAATGCTGTACAAGGCTAATTCCAAAGGAGGTTATTTATGGAAATCAGAAATTTGATTCATGGAATTCAAAATACTATCAGGAAGTAAGTGATTTGGAAAATTTCATAAAGACATCTCAAAAAATAAAAGAGTTGAATGAGAAGAGATTTGAGTCAATAACGACATCTATCCGGTCGATAGAAGAAAGTTTGAAAGGGTTAATGGAAGAAGTCAAGGTTTCCAAAGGAACTGAAGTACAGAAGTAGGAAGAAAAAGTTGAAGCTGTCATTACTACTCGAAGTGGTAAGCAAGTGGACAATAAGGTACATTATGACTCTGACTCTGATAATCTTACTTTTATGCCTAAAGAAAAAGATAAGGATGCAAATGAGCTAGTGCACGTTTTCCCTTCCCCATATGATCCGCCTATTCCTTATCAGGAAGACTTGTTAAAAGGAAGACAGAGACACAGGCGGAAGAAATATATGATATGTTTTCTAAAATTCATGTTAATTTGCTCTTATTAGAAATAATAAGAAGTTCACCCACATATGCCAAATTCTTTATGGACCTGATGAGTAATAAGAAAAGATTTGTTACTAAGGAAAAAGTTTATCTTAGTAAAAATATAAGTGTTGTGTTTAGAGCAACTTTACCAGAGAAAGCTAATGATCCTGAAAGCTTTAATATTGAAATTGGTTTTGGAAAAAACAAGAAAATTAGAGACATACTTGACTTAGGAGCAAGTATAAACTTAATGCTATTCTCCACTTATATAAAATTAGGATTAGGACCCTTATGTCCCAAACCTATGACCTTACGAATGGCAGACAGATCTATTGCTCGACCTAAGAAAATAGTAAAAGACATATTGGTTAAAATAGAAAATTTAATTATACCAGTAGATTTTGTTATTTTGGATATGCCCCTAATAGATGAAGCTGATATGAAAGATGTATATGTATTACTAGGAAGACCATTTATGGCCACTGCTAAAACAGTAATCGATGTAAAGAATGGAAAGTTGTCACTATCTGTTTTAGGAGAAACTATAAAAATTAATGTATTTAAATGCATGAATAAATCAGAAGAGGTTAGTGAATGCTTGAATATTGATGACATATATGAACTGGTTGATGAATGCTGTTTACAAGAAATTGAAAGTGACAAAGTTGATAGAGTCATGTTTTTAGAAGAAAAAGAGAAAAAAGAAAGTTGATGAAGAATTAATTGTGCTCCATGATATTGTAAATGAACATGAGAATTTACTACAAGAGAAATTAAATGCTTACATTGAACCAGAGGAAAATTTTCCTAAAGATGCATCCAAGTTAGAACTTAAGAAATTGCCACCCCATTTAAAATATGCTTTTCTAGGAGAAAATGAAACTCTTTCTGTCATAATAAATGCTAAACTCACTTCAGAACAGGAAGAGGTTCTAATTAAAGTTTCAAAAGAAAATAAAAAGGCAATTGATTGGTCTATAGATGATATACAAGGAATAAGTCCTATCATGTGTATGCATAAGATTTATTTGGAGAATGATAATAAACCAGTTAGACAAGGACAGAGAAAAATAAATCCACACATGATGGAAGCAGATAAGAAGGAAGTGCTAAAACTTCTGGATGCTGGAATAATTTATTCGATAGTTGATAGTAAATGGATAAGTTCAGTTCATATTGTACCTAAACGATCGGGAGTAACAATTATAAGGAATGAAAATGATGAAATCGTACCAACTAGATTAATTACTGGATATCTAATGGTTATAGATTATAGGAAGTTGAATGCGGCTACTAGGAAAGAACATTTCCCATTACCTTTCATTGATCAAATGCTAGAACGTTTATCTGAGCATGCATAATATTATTTTCTTGATGGTTTATCTGGATATAATCAAATATCTACAGCACCTAAAGACCAAGAGAAAACCACTTTTACATGTGCATTTGGTACATTTGCTTATAGAAGAATGTCTTTTGGACTTTTTAATGCCACAGCTACTTTCCAATGTTGCATGTTTTCCATATTTTCTGATATGATTGAAAAAATTGTAGAAGTATTTATGGATGATTTTTCAGTATTTGGAGATTCATTTAGGCAATGCCTAGAGAACTTATATTGTGTTTTAAAAAGTTGTAGAGAGACAAATTTAACTTTAAGTTGAGAGAAAAGTCATTTCATGGTAGATCATGAAATTGTTTTAGGACATATTGTTTCTGAAAGGGGTATCGAAGTTGATAAAGCTAAAATAGAAGCAATCGAGAAATTACCTCCTCCCACTTCAGTTAAAGGTGTTCGAAGTTTTCTAGGACACGCAGGTTTTTATCGCAGATTTATAAAAGATTTTTTAAAATTATCAAAGCTGCTATGCAATTTACTTACTAAAGACACAGAATTCATATTTCACAAAGAGTGTTTAGATGCATTCAGTTTGCTTAAAGCTAAACTAATTTCTGAACAAATTCTCATTGCACCTGACTGGTCCCAATCCTTTGAAATTATGTATGATGCCTCTGATTTTTCTGTAGAAGCTATGTTTGGACAAAAGATTGGTAATAATTCGCATGTTATTCATTATGCTAGTAGACTCCTTAACGAAGCTCAACTGAATTATACTGTAACAGAAAAAGAATTCCTGGATGTAATTTACGCATTAGAAAAATTTAGACCTTATTTATTAGGATCAAAAGTTATTGTCTATTCTGATCATGCGGCTCTAAAGTATTTGTTGGCTAAACAAGATCTCAAACCAAGATTAATAAGATGGATTTTGCTCCTATAAGAGTTTGATGTTAGTATTAAAGACAAGAAAGGATGTGAAAATGTTGTAGCAGATCATTTATCACGATTAGAACATGTGCCTATCGCATTGAATGACACACCTATTAATGAAAACATACCTGGCGAACAACTTTATAGTGTGAATGATTTTGATCCTTGGTATGCAGATATAGTCAATTACTTAAGTAATGGAATTGTCCCACAATTACGTAGCGAGCAACAGAAAAGATTTCTTTTCGAAGCTCACCATTATTATTGGGAAGACCCTTATTTGTTTAGATATGGTGCTGATATTATTATAAGACGATGTATTCCTGAAAGTGAGCAGCTGAAAGTGTTGGAATTCTGTCATTCTTTAGAAGCAGATGGTCATTTCAATGGCAAAAGAACAGCACATAAGGTACTACAATCTGGATTGTATTGGCCTACACTGTTTAAGGATGCGCAGGCATTTTATAGACAATGTGAAAGATGTCAACGTACAGGTAGTATAAGTAAACGCAATGAAATGCCCCAAAAAGGTATTCTTGTTGTTGAAATATTTGATTTATGGGGTATTGATTTCATGGGTCCATTCGTTGAATCAAAAGGATATACGTATATTTTAGTTGCTGTGGATTATGTGTCGAAATGGGTAGAAGCTATGGCCACACGTTCTAATGATGCTAACACTGTTGTGAAATTTGTGAAGGATTATATCTTTAACAAGTTCGGAACTCCGCGAGCCATGATTAGTGATGGTGATTCGCATTTCTGTAATAAGGTGTTGGCTAAATAAAGTCAATCTTGGAAAAGACAGTCCGTCATTCACGGAGAGATTGGGCAGAAAAATTACAAGATGCTCTATAGGCATATCGTACTGCGTACAAAATGCCTATCGAAATGAGCCCTTATAGGATTGTCTATGGCAAAGCATGTCATTTACCAGTAGAATTGGAACATAAAGCATTCTGGGCTATTAACATGCTTAACTTAGATCACAACCTTGCAGGTGAACAAAGATTATTGTAATCGCAGGAATTGGAAGAACATAGGCGTGACTCGTACGAGAGTGCCAAACTATATAAGGAACGCTTAAAGGCTACATATGACAAGAAGATACTCAGAAAGGAGATAGAACCAGGTTCGCAAGTTTTATTATTTAATAGACGGTTGCGTCTGTTTCCTGGTAAGCTTCGTTCAAAATGGCTTGGACCGTATAAAGTTAGGCAATTTTTGCCAATGGTGCTGTTGAACTGATACGATTCTCGGACAATACTACTTTTGTTGTGAATGACCATCATGTGAAACCATATTTTGAAGGCGTCAATACAGTCAAAACAATCGATGATGTTTATTTAGATGACCCTATTACAATTTATTGACAGGTTGATGCACTGCTCGGGCTATCGATGTTAAACAAATGCGCTAATTGGGAGGCAACCCAAGCTAACTTATTATTTATCTAAGTAATGTAGTTTTTGTGTTATAACTAATGTACTAATGAGGTTTTATTGTTTAGAGGCAATCTTATGCAGCCCAGTGACTCAGACTTTTCCAAAAATTGCACAAAAATTGAGAATATGCGTAACGGAGCTGGCACGCCCATGCCCTGAAGAATGCAATAATGGCACAAATTTTGAGGAATCAGTCAGGGCACTTGGCATGCCCGTTCCACTCTTAGGCATGGCCGTGCCACATTGTTTCCAGAAAAATCGCAGAATTTCTTATTTTGGACAACTGAATAATATGTTTCATGTTCTAACACCAACTGCCCAAGGCCGGATTCTCCTCTTCCTACTCGATTTTTGGCTTCCTCTAAACCTATATAAAGAAGGCTCTACATGCTTAATTTCCCTAAACCTAAATTGTGCCTCTTTTTGCCTCTTCTTCTCTCTTTTGTTCTTGCTATATAGTTTTTGTGCTCCATAGCTTTTGTTCCTCACAATTGTTATTTTAATTGTTATTATTATGCTGCTATGGAGCTATGGAGAACCCGTTCCCCGCCAATTCCCCATGATAGAGTTTGAAAACTCTAAACAGCGAAGCCGCTACAAAGAGCTTGTACTTCCCGTGCAGCGAATAAAACATATAATATGGACAAGGGTCACTTTTAATGGATCTTTGAATTTGATCCTACTGCGGTAAGATATCACTGCTACAATATGGGTGATAGTACTTGGCGCACTCTCACAGTAATGGAACCGCAGAGTATGATCCTACCTCTTCCTCTAGTGATTATATGGTTTCTCTCTCTAACAAATACATGCATAGAATTTTAAATGGTTCAGTGCTTGGTGTCTATCTGCGCCATGATTTGGTGCGAGAGTCCGAGCTTGAGATTTTATATTGCATGGAAAATAACAAGTCGGCCGATTGGACGACCATAATATGGGAGAGCTTTACGAAAAGCGTGGATCGTGGGAATGAGACATCTGTTGCGGAAGTATTATAACAGATATTTGTACTAAATTGCATGTTTTAGATCCTAAAAATACCTCGTTAATTCCCCTTAGTTTATCTGCTCTTGTTCTAGAGGAGGACATGAAGTGGTTGGTAGAGCAATACACTGCTCTACGTCGCGGCCACTGGTAGGCTGAGTCCGCACCCCTCACTATTTTTATGAGTTTTTTTTGTTCATTGAGGACAATGCAAATTTTAAGTGTAGGAGGGTGCTATACATGTATTAATTTTGTATAATAATGTATATTTTTATGATATTTTATTTTATTTTTATGTTTGATTTTTGTTTCAAATAAGTCTTGATTTTTCAACTTCATGATTAATAGTTGGCTTTGATAAGTACACATGCATGTGAAAGAGGAAAGATAATTGATTTTTACCTTGCTTACTATACTTTAAATTTGTAGTTAAAGTGAATATGTTTCTGGAATTAAAGGATATGTTGCATGCTTGTACCATAGCACACATGCACACACTCTTAGCCAACATTGAATGGATATGAGGTGGATTGGTGAAATAAAGATGCATTGCTTGTTTGACTCAATTTAAAGAAAAAGAAAGAAAGTAAAAATTGGGGTTGGAACAAATGAAGTACAATGTGTACATCCCCCGTGGCATGGAGAGCAATATACTAAAGGGAAAAGTGAAAAGAGCAATATATAGTCCCTTATGCTAAAAGTGTTAACAGCCAGCTCTCCATGTCTAAAGAGTGCCTAAATTGCACCACGATGATTGTTTGTGCTATGCACAAGTCACTTGGCGAAGTTATTAAAAGCAAAGAGTCAAGTGAGTGGTATATCTGGAATTAACTTCGACACTAATTTGAAGTTCATAGATTGAATAGTGCCCATGTATTCACATAATAAGGTACAAAATTGCCGTTCCTTGAACCTAAGGAAGGAAACATGGACATATTTAATTGATTATTCTAGTATAGTTTGCAATGTAAATTGATGTTAGATTTCCTTATAAGCATGCTGTGGGGTACTATGATGAGTTGGCTGCTGTGATTGGAGTTGAGATAAAAGAATTTTGTGGGTAGATTCACTGCAAACCCTCACGAGACAAAACTCGTTCACTAGAGGTAACATATGGGGTTTAATTAACGGCTTGTTGCACATGCTAAATGCAATCGTGATTACTACGAAAGTGAGTTAGAATTTTTGTTTTTACTTTATTTTAAGTCTATTTATATTTTTATTATTTGACCGAGACGGCCAAAAGTTACGTGTAGGAGTATTGAGATCACTCAAATATGAATTATTTTAGTGCTATTTCTATGAGTATTTTGATGTGATTATGTATGATTTTATGCTTGGTATGGTTAGTTTTTGATTAATTACCGAAATTCCAAGTGAAGACATCAAGATATGAGAAATTAGCTGTTTTGGAGCAGAGAAGGGCTGTTTTGGCATAAAAGTAGAGCACAAGTGAGAACAACAGTTTCAAAGTACGTGAAAGTACAGACTACAGGGCACGGCCGTGCCCAAGTTTGGCACGCCTGTGCCAGCGCTAATACGAGGCTGCGAGCTTTCCTGCACTGAAATATTTTGGGCTTTATTGTAAAGGCTTTTGACTGCCTATTTAATTGTATTTTCGATCAGCTAGGGTTAGGCATCTCTTTTCATAAAGTAAACACATTTTCTAGGGTTTTACTCAGCCAAGCTATGAACTAAACTCCATCTTCTAGGAGTTGGAGGTAAATCTTACTTATTAATTATGCATTATTATTAATACTTCCAATTGTGTTCTTGTTCTTATTGGTATTATAATCGTTCTTACATGCGTTCTTTCAACTAAGTAGTTGCAAATGCTTAATTCGAAGAATGATATTGAATTGTATGATTATGCTTTGTGATTGAGATATCATACAATAGCTAGATTGTAATTCTCTACTTCAATTTATTGTGCGACAAACTCGTGAGTAAGGAAGATTAGGGTTGTTCTAGTTTATATGCTTCAAGGGTTTTCTGTGCGTTGTCCATTACTATGACCTTAAGTGTTTAGCGAAATTGGAGAACACTGGCATTGTATCTTCCGCCAGGAAGACAAAATACATTGCTGATTATCAGACAACTGTAAGAACAAAACCATTGACATAAGGAAATCAGTATAATCATAAGTAATGATTGAATCCTATCTCCTAGACTTAGCCTAAATACGACTTTCATCTCAGAAGTCATTTGTATCACTTTTATAATCAAATCAATAAAACAAAGTTTATTGTCCAGTTACGTCACTTAATTAAAGTCTTCAGTGGATCGACATCTTATTTATCATTATCTGCATTAGTTTAGTTAGTAGTAGTAATAGTAGTAAGTAGGTTATTATTATTCTTTTTGCGCACCTGTGACAGTGCGATCAGAACCCAGCCCGATCTTTTGGGCCTGCTGCCATTTGCAGCGACCTCAACCAGAACTGGATTTACTGGGTTGGGCCTCTGCCCGGCGTTGGCTTAGCTGACCTTGTTTACTCCAATGTGTTCATCAACCATGAACATCTTTCCATCACCAGCGAGCCCTAGCAGTGACCTTACCTTAAAGTTAAGATGGTGGAGATTTTATTTAGTTCGTTATAGGGTGAAGTAGGACTGCAGGCCACCTAGAATGAGACGCCTAAGCTGGCAGGTGTAGGGGGTTGCAGAACAGGGCATTGGCGAAATTCACCAAATGTTTCCAAGGGTATTTTCGACAGATTAATTTAAGGATATACAGTACAAAAACCACCACCTTTTTCAGAAACCCAAAGTTTCCAAAACTGACAAAAAAAACCCATTGTCCAAACGCACCCATAAAAACTTAGGAACCATCGCCATCAAAATTTCAACAAACGCAAAATGGATAATTTCTCTCTTCAAGGGGCCAGTAATTCCCAAGAAGTAGATGAACACTAAAAAAACAAAAAAAATGTGTATATAGATTTTCGTCCCTTCGTATATTAGAAATTACAGTAAGGGTACTTCTGTCCCCCTATTATACGAAAGGTCACTTATCTTATCACGTGACAATTGTACACATCAAAACCCTCATCATTAGATTCCTAGGGAAGATGCGCCACAGTAAAAAGTGGGACCTTTAAGCCACAATTAGGCTAGGCTGCCTCGTAGTTACTTAGCAATACAAAGGCTAAAATCATCGCTCATGAGATAAGAGTTACCATCATCTCAAAATGAGGGAATATGTCTACATTTCGCTCAAACGTGTAGAACAAGGTAGATCTCAAAAAGAGTGTCTGAATCTCTATAGAGCAAGCAACACGACCGTTAACCCCCTTTAAAAAATCAGAGCCACAACACAAACATTTGGTTTTTACCTCGAGCATGAATATCCTCGGCAAAAACCACGAAACTTTTGAACCAAATAAACCCTACCCTACCTAATTTTCGGGTCACGTGTCCAGAAGGTTATTATTGTTACAACCAAGGGAGTAGTTCTTCCCTGTCCATCCTCACCATTCATCTTCTTGGAAAATGTCTACGACGTAGGAAACTAATGGATAACTGCTACCTTGAAAAAATGTTGTTATCCTAACCGCCACCTTGGTTAGGCTATATAAGAAGGCATATATGCACACAAGAAGGTTAGTCACTCTCTATGCCCTCAGACCTTTCATATACCTATTTACTCATGGCTCTTAGAAGAGACACTTACTCCCACGCCGGAGAATCTTTATTGGTGAAAATCCACCCTAATTTACGATTGTTTCCTTATTTCAGGTAGCGGTAGAGATCACACTTCAATCGGATCTTCATCCTTTCATTTATTTCGACGGCTTTGAGCTTTTTGCAGCATCACAAAGAAGATCTTAATTTTCTCCCTCATTATTTTAAATGGAAAGAAACTATTAGCATAGATTAAAATCTAATTTTAAGGGTATATTTGGATGAGTATTTTGGTTTAATTTTTAGTTTTTTTTATAATATTTTTTTTATCCTTTTTTAATTATTTATTTTTTTTAATATAAGAATTTTATGTCGCTTTCTAAATACTTAAAAGGAAACGTAGCGAATATTTAAAGTCAATTTTAAAAAAAAGGGAAAACAGCAAAGCGATTTCTCCCGTTTCCAATAAAATAAATGGGAACGTGTCAGTTAAATAAACACGCCGGAGGTCGACTCACCTCTTAACTCCCGCTCCCCCTCTCCCCCGACCTATAACTCGAGATAGATTCGGACGTCTAACCTGAGCGCAAACAAACTCCCTGCCATTTCACTGCCAATTTTCAGATTAGGATTTGGAGAGAGAGAGAGAGAGAGAGATGGGATTGGAGAGCGTTGGGGGATTGGCAATTCACGTCGTATTGTCGAAATTGGGACCGAGAGATACGGCGGCGGTAGGCAGTGTGAGCAAGAGGTTTAAGGATTGGGCTTCCGATGACTCCCTCTGGTCAAAATTCTGTGCTCAAGAGCTGCAACTCTCTTCCCCTGTTGACCCTCTTGGAAACCCTTGCCCCTCTTTCAAGGTTAGTAAAGTACTTACGACATTGATCTGGAGTTCCATCTTTTTCTTTTCAGGGTACTACCAGTAGCTTCTAATCTGATTCAATGAACATTATATGCATTACTAGTTTTTGGGTATAAAGGTTTTGTTGGGAATTGCTATTTGGTGGTATAACTCCGTAGGGTTTTCATTTATGAAGTGTAGTGATCTGCGTTAGTATAAGTTCGTAAGGACTATTCTGTAATAAATGTAAGTGGAAGGATAGTATAACTTTCATTAGTTGTAATTGAGTGGTTAGTTATAACCAACTCTGGAAAGAGGCGGGAGACGGATGATTAATTTGATTCCCAAAATTCCTCTCTAACTCTCTCTCTCTCTCTCAAACTCTCGATTGATCTAAATCCACTACAAGTGGTATCAGAGCAATCGATTTCTGGTAGTAATGGCGGACGGTACTCGAATTGCACAGGCAATTAAGGCAAAGGAAGAGCGAATTGAACTCGTGGCGAAGGAGATGCAATCGATGAGTGATCGGCTCACAGATTTCATGGTGAGTTTCAATCGATTGGCGGCGGAGATCAAGGATAAGAATGTGTCAGGGCACAGTGATAGTAGTGGTAGCCATGACGATGAAGGAAGGGTTTTTAGTAAGAGTTAAAAACAGTAATGACTTAAAATTATGTGTAGAAAATGACATGCACCGTTTCATTCAAACTTTACTTACTCTATACTAGTACTAAATGAGAAAATTTGGATTAATGGTATAAATGCGTTAATTAAGGAAGGAAGCTAATAGGAAAAATAAACTACTTTCTCGATCTCATAATATATGACTTTTTAAATTTATGTACATTTATTAAGGAGTAATATGTATTAGCAAATTAATTTACTCTTATTAAATAATATATACCGCACTTTTGGCGGCCAAGCCAGAACTCCATTAGCCTCCCGGTAGTTCTGGTACCACTCATCTGCCACATCATCCAAGTGAATTGAAGCCAAGGAAACCTTCTTAAGGTCATCCATCGGCTATTGGAATGGCATTTCCTAATCCAGCAACGCGGAGTGGGTGAAACCCCATCGAATCGAGGAAACTCAATTTTGATGTGATTTACTCCGGCGACATCACCTCCGGTTCGCAAGTTTGTTCAAGAGGTGTTCATCAGGTTTGAGCCGGCAGGAGGTGAAGAGCCGCAGGAGGAGTTTAACAAACTGCAACAGACAGGATCTGTTAGTGAATATCAAAATCGTTTTGAGGCATTGAGAGCTGCCATTGCTGCTCAAAACAAGCACCAACCGGAGGCTTACTGGATTTCCAGTTTTATTAGTGGCCTCAAGCCTGAGATTAAGAGCATGGTACGTCTTCTCAAACCAAAAACCTTATCTGAAACTATTATCTTAGCTAGGTTGCAAGAATCTGCACTTTCTACCATGTTATCCAATGCACCATTTCCACCTGTGGTTAGACCTACTCCAGTGAATCCAAAAGGTATCCTACCTACACCACCCGTAACTGCTAAGTTGTTCAATAATAACCAACCCTAAATCCTGGTCATCAATTGGGGCTAGTAATATTACAACTCCTGTGAAGACTATTCTTGTCAAGAGATTGAATTATGAACAAATGCAAGATAGGAGGGCTAAAGGCTCGTGTTATAACTGCGATAAGAAATTTGTGCCCGGTCATCAATGCAAAAGGCAACAATTGTTTATTCTTGATTCAAGTTCTGAATTGTTACAATTGGTGGATGAGGGTGAGGGGAAGGATGAACTGGAGATACAGGAGGAATTGGCTCAGGATGAGGGAGTTGAAATCTACTCACATGCACTTGCGGGATTCCAGAGTCCTAATACGTTAAGAATTCAAGGAATTGTCAAGAGGAGGCCTATCACTATTTTAATTGATAGTGGTAATACTCACAGTTTCTTAGATCCTAAAGTAGCATTGGAAGTAGGGTGTGAGAAGGTTGAGACACCTAACATGCCGATAAGAGTGGCTGATGGTAACAAGGTGAAGAGTGGAGCTATGTGCCCTCACTTTGAAATTCGAATGGTCAATGCAAGGGCATAAATTTAATAATGAGATGAAATTGCTTACCTTGGGGGGCTGTGACATGGTGCTCGGTGTAGATTGGATGTCTCAGTACAGTCCAATCACTATGGACTTTAAGAATCTCAGACTTATGTTTGACAAGGAGGGAAAGAGGGTGACTCTCAAGGGCAAAGCCTGATGCACTAAGGCAGGTGGCTTGTTGCAACAGCTTTCTACCACTTCATTTTCCAAAGTGATTAAGAAAGCAGCCTTTGATGTAGTAGGTCAGCTATTTGCTATATCCACAGCGGCACAATGACATTGAAGAGGGGGGGGGGGGTTAATTCTGAAGCTCAAGCATTGGACAACATTCTTGTGGAGTTTGAGGATATCTTTTCTGAACCTTCTAACCTTCCTCCCCACAGGAGCCGCAATCATAGGATTCCATTGCTCAATTGAAGTAATCCTATCAACCAGAGACCTTACAGGTATCCTTATGTTCAAATGAATGAGATTGAGAGGTTGGTGAGTGAGATGTTGGCCTTTGGTATAATTCAGCCCAGTGTTTCTCCTTTTGCCTCTCCTGTGCTTTTGGTAAAAAAGAAGTACGAGACTTGGAGATTTTGTGTTGATTACAGGGCACTTAACAAGTACAATGTTAAGGACAAATTTCCCATCCCTATAGTAGAGGAGTTATTGGATGAACTGAAGGGTTCTCATTATTTCTCCAAGGTAGATTTGAGAGCAGCTTATATGCAGATTAGGGTTCATGAGCCAGACATCCAAAAGACAGCTTTCGGGACTCACAATGGTCACTATGAGTTTTTGGGTATGCCTTTTGGGCTAACCAATGCCCCAACCACATTTCAGTCTTTAATGAATCAAGTTTTCAAGGAGGAGCTCGGGAAATTTGTACTTGTCTTCTTTGATGACATTCTGATTTACGGCAAGAGTTTGGAGTATCATTTGAGTCATCTAAGGAGGGTCTTCACACTGTTGAGACAAGCATGAGCTGTATGCTAAGAAATCAAAGTGTGTCTTTGCTCAAGCTCAAATTGAATACTTGGGTCACATAGTGACGAACTAAGGGGTGTCTGCTGACCTTGCCAAGGTACAGGTCATGAAGGATTGGCTTTGCCTACTTCAGTGAAGAAATTGAGGGGTTTTTTGGGTTTGACCGGCTACTACAAGAAATTTGTGAGGAATTATGGGCTTATTAGTAAACCACTTACTAATATGCTCCAGAAGGATCAATTTCATTGGTCTCATGAAGCCAAGGATGCTTTTGAGTCATTGAAGTTAGCTATGTCAACCACTCCTTTGCTAGCTATGCCTGATTTTGGGCTGCCCTTTGAGATTGAGACAGATGCTTGTGATAAAGGGGTAAGGGCAGTTTTGACGCAAGGGAAAAGGCCCATTGCTTACATGAGCAAAGCCTTAGGGCCTAAAGCATAGGGGTTTTCCACCTATGAGAAGGAATTGATGGCTATAGTCATGGCAGTGGACAAGTGGAAACCCTATTTGATAGGCAATCACTTCATTATAAGGATTGACTACCAATCCTTAAAATTTTTCCTGGAGTAGAGATTGTCTACCCTATTACAGCAAAAGTGGTTGAGCAAGTTGATTGGGTATGATTATGAAATTCAGTACAAACATGGAAGTGACAATATTGTGGCTGATGCTTTGTCTAGACTACCAGAGGATGATCAGAGCTGTACCCTATCTGTGGTTATTCCCAATTGGATGCAGGAGTTGCATGATAGTTATGAGGGGGATGAGTTGGCTCAGGAATGGATAGTTAAATGTGCTAATCACAGTGAACTACCAAGTATGTTCCAATATCATCAAGGGGTTTTGAAGTACAGGAACCAGTTCTATGTGGGGAGTGCTGAAGGGCACAAGGTCAATTGATTGAATTGATGCATGCATCAGCATTGGGTGGTCACTCAGGGATACATGGAACTTTTAAGAGGCTCTCTCAGGTGTTCTATTGGCCTACTATGAGACAGGAGATTAAAGACTTTGTGTCCCACCGTAAGGTTTGCCAACAGAATAAGGGAGAGAGTGTGTTGACTCCAGGGTTATTGCAGCCTCTTCCTATTCCTAGGCAAGCTTGGTCAGACATTGCTATGAATTTTGTGGAAGGGCTACCAAGGTCACAAGGAAAGAATTGTATCTTGGTTGTGATTGACAGACTCACCAAATACTGTCACTTGATTCCTTTATCTCATCCATTTACTGCCAAGACTTTAGCTCAGGAGTTCTTCAATGTAGTGTTGAGATTGCATGGGCGTCCGAAGGGCATCGTGTCGATAGGGACAGGATTTTTCTCAGCCAATTCTGGAAGGAATTATTTAGGTTGATGGGCACTACATTGCTTCATAGTAGTGCTTACCATCCACAGAGTGATGGGCAGTCCGAAGGGCTTAATACATGCATTGAACAATATTTGAGATGCATGACAGGTCAAGCTCCCAAGCTTGGGTTGGCTGAGTTCTGGTATAACTCTAATTACCATTCAGGGTTGAAAGTAAGTCCCTTTGAGGCCTTGTATGGTTACAAGCCACCTCAAGGAACTGCTTATGTGTCTGGAGCCTCCCCTGTGGATTCTGTTGATGAGATGATGACACAGGTCTTCTATCATTAGTAAACTTCAACACAATTTGGCCCTAGCACAAGCTAAGATGAAGACTTATGCTGATAGTAACAGGTCTGAGAGGAGCTTTGAGGTAGGGGATTGGGTTTACTTGAAGCTGCAGCCTTATAGGCAAGGGTCATTAGTGTGGAGGCCTTGCCCTAAGCTTGCCCCTAAGTACTATGGCCCTTATCTGGTGGAAAAGAAGGTGGGATCAGTGGCTTATAGACTCAAGCTGCCTGGAGGAACTACTGGAGGAACTACTGTCCATCCTGTGTTTCATGTCTCACATCTTAAGAAGAAGATTGGGCCTAATCTGGTGACTACTCAGACTCTTCCTCCTGTTGATAATGAAGAGCAATTTTTGCTTGCTCCTTTGAAGATATTGCAGGACAGAACCTGGTATGTTGATAGAGTGGCTTTCAGACAAGTTTTAGTCCTCCGGAAGGGTGCTACGGAGGAGGATGCTACTTGGGAAGATGTGGGAGTTCTCAAGGAAAGGTTTCCCGCTTTCCTTCTTTAAAATTCTTGAGGAAAAGAATTTTTGAAGGGGAAGGGAATGTAGTGATCTGCGTTAGTATAAGTTCGTAAGGACTATTCTGTAATAAATGTAAGTGGAAGGATAGTATAACTTTCACTAGTTCAAGGGCTTAGTTGTAATTGAGTGGTTAGTTATAACCAACTCTGGAAAGAGGCGGGAGACAATGATTAATTTGATTCCCAAAATTCCTCTCTCTGGATTCTCTAATTCTCTCTCTCAAACTCTCGATTGATCTAAATCCACTACAAAAAGTCAACTCAAGATGTTATTAAATTATTACTTTACATATATTTAATGTATTTTAGATTTTAAAATTTTATTATTTGAAAGAGTATTATGTAAATTTTTCAAAATTTGCAAAAATTCTCATAAAAATTGTTCAAAATTTTATCAAGTCCGCCAAAAAAAAAAAGTCAATATAATACATTCGTATACGGACAGAGGGAGTGCTATTAACATTGTAGTAGTACGTGTTTTTTCAAGGAAAAGTGATTTGGGTATTGAAAATTGCAAATTGAGCAGGCTATTTAGATAGGATGTTGAGTTTCATAAAGTTTGTAAATGCTCGTTCATTTGTTATTAACACGTGGAGAAGGCCTTCGAACACTTCTCTATCCATGCATTGTGTTGCTCAAACAACTTCAATATTCTAGTTATGGAGAACAAAAGCCGAAGATTATGATAAAAAGGTGTGCATATAATCACTCCAAATGATGAAAATATAAGCCAAAACTTCAAAAATCCTTGAACAGGTCGGTCCAAAGTGGATAAAGAAACAAAGCTTCACAAACCTTAAGGTGTAGAATGGAAACTATATCTTGAGATTTTTTAACTCTCTTTCTAAACAATAGTGTTATTAGTAGGATTAACAAAACATGTCAACAACAAACGTTTCAGAAGACGGAGAAGATGGAGCAAAGACATGAGGTATACATGAATATACATTCCCATATAAAGGGATTATCTATCTGAATCACATACATAAGTCCCTAACACTATAGTTTTTATATTTTGAATTAGGAGTGGATCTTTGGAGTTGGTTATAGGGGAAGATCTTTCTTTCATAATGTCCAAAATCTTGAAACCTATTTTAAATCAATAAAAGATTTATAGTTTTGAGAAATTAGGGTAAAAGGGTTGAAGCTCCTATAGGGTATGCAAAAAGTTCAAAGTTCTCAGATATTTGGATCAAGTGTTTGGAGCTCATAAATAGCATATTACATTGTTATGGTATTAGCACTGACCCGTGAGTACTCGGGACTATGCACCCGCACCCGCACCCGCACCCGCACCCGCTAGTGTACTAAAACCAACTTTGAACTAATTACTCTGAATTATATTTGAAGAGGTCTTTGAAATTCATGTTTTATTTCTCGAGTTTCTCCTTCAAATACTAACTAGGGTTTCGATGTCAATTTTATTTATTTCTGTTTTACTGGTTAAAATCTAATAGCCACCCTCGAAACCCATGGGAAGCAATTCAAGTTAACGTTTTAGCTACTGAACAAAAAATCATTTGACAAAATTGTAATCCTACAACCATCAAAATAACTGTATGAAAAGTGCTAAAAAAGCTTTTTGGGCATATTTCAACTGCTACAATTTTTTAGCAATTGTGTCCACACAAGTTTTAGTCAAACTAAATTACACCAACAAGGCTTTTTGTGCACGCTTGGTATACTTCTTGCTTTTTCATTTTCCCCTCTCATTGTTAGATGTCTTCTATTGCTTTTGTATTTTCTACTTTTTTTTTTCTTTTCCTTTCTATCCCTACATCAAAACAAACATGAATCTAAAATTTAATTACCATGAACATGCAAGAAAAATAATGTAAATATTTAGTCAAAATTTAGCAAAGTTCACCCCCACCCCCCAAACAAAAAAAAAAAAAAAAACTTTGACTATGCAAGTGCATGAATGGGGGTTTTATTTTTAATAGTCAACCTGTTGCAGATGTGCTCTATTCATGTTTTATCAGGCATTTGGGCTTCGACCGAGAGAGGAATGGTTCTGTGGGGGTTTGCTATGTTTAGCCGGTTGTGGAGCATTTGGATTGAATGGAATTCTGGAATTTTCAGGGGTTGTGAGTTACCTAGCTTTTGTGGAAGAAGAATTCCGCTCAATCTTTCATATGGGCTAGGAATCTTGGGACTTTTCATAGCCTATCTTTAGCAGATTTGTCTAGAGATGGGAGAGATACTTTAGATTAGTTAAGAGCAGCATTCTATGGGTGTTTTTGGACGGATGTTTTTTTGGTGTGTTTTTAGAAAAAGTTTTTTTTTTTTGGAAAAAGTTGTTGGTATTTGATAGTGTTTATATATATTTGGAATATCAAATACAACCTTTTGAGAGAGAAGAGAGAAAAAGAAGAGTTGTATTGGGAAGAGAAAAAGGAGGAGAGAGAAGAGAAAAAAGTTGTATTGGGAAGAGAAAAGTGAGGAGAGATGAGAGAGGAGAGAGAAAAGTTGTATTGGGAAAAGGAAAAAGAGTAGAAAGAAATAAAATAATGAATATAATGATAGGGGTATAGTAAAATAGTAGGTCATGTATATGCTGTTTTTTAATAAAACATAGCGTAAGAACAAGAATGTAAAAAGCACGCATCTGGAAAGCATAAAAAGAGGGCTACTGAATAGACTCTATGTGTTTTCTATTTTCATTTTATACGTCTATTTTGGCTTTTGACGAATCTCGTCCACCTTCCTTGTGCTTTCTATTTTTTTTTTCCTGATGTAATCTTCTTTTATATATAAAAACAAGACTAAATAAAAAATATCAATGTTCAACCCTGTGCTTATACTTCATTGGGAATTTATCTAGTTTGTGATGTGACTTGGTGATGACATGTCTTCTTCTCTCCCTTCCCTCCCTCAGGCAGCTTACCAATCATGGAGGGAAGCTTTTGGTATGTATCCTTGGCCCCTGGTCGGACGGGTTAAAAAATGCTGGGGTAGGATAAGAAGCTGGTTGACAGTAAATTTTCCCGAGGCAGCGGCTACCCTGCGTAAGGGTGCATCTGAGGATGATTTAAAGGACTTTGAGAACTACTTGAAAGTGAAGTTGCCTCTTCCAACAAGAGTTCTCTTTCGGTTTTGTGATGGTCAAGAACTAGCAAGCAAGGAACTGGGCAAAAGCTTGCTTGGAAGTTCATGTGGCTTGATTGGAGGGTACTCTTTCTATGACTGCCTTGTCAATGTCTTCTTGTTGTCCCTAAAGCAGGTGATTAGAGAAACAAAAGATATCATACGTCACCTAGGATTCAGCACACGGTCTAAATATGTTGTAGTAGCTGCATCTTCAACTTCTAATGAAAAGATTTTCTTTCTCAATTGTTCGGATGGTCAACTTTATGTTGGCACCAGAAATCTTTCAACTGATGGAGAAATGCTTCCTTGTGTACCTAATGGGTTGATAAGTTCAGTGCATGATTCTGGAGGCACATACAAACCAGATGCTATGCTCCTATGGCTAGAAGAGCATGTCCGTCGCTTGGAAACTGGTATTATTACATTACGTGAGGAACAAAAAGTCAGAAGCATCTGTTTGTTCCCTGAACAACCTCCTACTAGTTCCACTGCTGTGACTAATGGAGTTCAGGTACCACTTATGGGCATATGCCCATCACCTTGTTTCTGATATTCATCTTTTCCTTAATTTGCTGAGCTAGTTTGATGCAATGCGACAAGGATATTTACCTATTTGTGCGTACAGAGATGCTGCCTATGCTTGTGCTGCTTTTTGTGTATCATCTTTTGAACTGGACTGATGTGCATTGTTTTGTGCATTTTGTTAATTTCTTTTATAGTGTTTGAACTTTGCAGCAGATTTGCTACTTTTTATATTGTTGATCTGTTTAAGGGCTGTGGTCTAGTTTCTAATTTCCGTTTCTTGGTACCAGACCTAAAAAATTAAGGCAGTTGCCACAGATATTCTTGTCGCTGCATCTCAACCTACATCTCACATGGTTGCTTAGTCTTTTTGTAACATAGGTTTAGTAGTTTTTTAGTATCATAGGTGTAATAGCTATCTTATAAGATTCTAGGCACTTTAGAAGTTTATTTTGCTGAATATGGGTCACAGTAGCACTCCATGTGTCTTATTTACTTATTCTGTTATATCGATTGTGTTAGGACTATGTGAATATATCCAAATGTGTCCAGATCCCATTAAGGACTGAAACTAGTTGGGTTGTGTATTATTTTCTAGGTCTTGAGGGTGAAAAGTGGCAGGGGCTTTAGAGTCCAGTCATCATTTTAGGATTTACGAATGTTTTGTACCTCTTTAGAGTCTGTTCATCATTTTAGGATTTACGAATGTTTTGTACCTCTTTAGATTCTGTTCATCATTCTAGGATTCTTAAAAAAATTTATTTACCATCAAATGCGTCTGTACCTATATCAGAAGTGATAGGTCTCCCACCAGTCCACCCCTAAGCAATACCCATTCACCCTGGGGAGGAACAAACAACTCATTTCTGTAAGTAGAAATTTTCTGTTGTGATCGAACTTTACTAGCATTCTGTAGAAGCATTTACAGCTATCGTGCATATATTTCCCGATTAATTCTCATGCAAAGATTCTTGTTGTGGCTCTGTTTCTCGTTTAGGCCTTTGAACTTATACAGGTTTTGGATTTAATCAATGACATTTCCGCATAAGGCTAGCCAAGGTAGAGGCACCATCCAATCTATATTCTAATGCAGTCAATTGCGTTTATTGTTGAAGTCAGAGTTGCATGAGCAGGGTATGTTGTCCATGAGCAAGGTCTGTGTTATAAGAAAATTTGTTCCACAGCAATAGTGGTAGCATTCAAGGCACTTTCTGTGAACATGATAATACGTACTAATATGTTACTAAATATATGCTATGATATGAGCTAAGCGGTAAGCTTCAAAACATGTTTAATAATTTTGTAAACCTTTGTTTAATTGATGGATCTATGTAGAAAACAGTATTTATTTGCATCATCTCGCAGTTCTTGGAACAGTTGGCACCTATAAACCTTCCTGTTTGTCACAGGGTTGTTCGTTGTTGCTGTTTTCTTCCATTGCATCTTTATCAACTTGATGTCTACTCTTATACCTTCACAATTGACATACTATGATGCTCTTCAGGTTCGTGCTTCTGCTGTGTTTGTGCCGGAGCTTAGTGACCTTCAGAGTGAATCAGACAAGTTTTTCTTCGCCTATTCGATCCGAATGTCCATCATTCCTGAGGGATGTGTTGTCCATGGATTGCCCTTCAACTCTTGCCAACTGTATTGGAGACATTGGAGAATCAGAGCTAATGATAATATCGTATCTGATGTCAACGGAGAAGCTGTTATCGGAAAATTTCCGCTCTTACGCCCAGGGGGAAAAGAGTTTGTTTATGAGAGTTGCACACCCTTAAGCTCGTCTCCAGGCTCTATTGAAGGTTCTTTCACATTTATACCCGGCAGTTTGTCAGATCCAAAAGGCAGTCAGTTTGAGGTCGAAGTGGCACGATTTCCCCTCCAGTTTCCGGACTACATCTATTGATGGAAATGGTGTACTCTGGTAATTATTTTTGTTTCTTGTTCAAAATATGCTTTCTACCCTCGTATAACTGACCAGATTATGGTTTCTTGGTCCGAGCTTATGTTCTTCACCTAGCGACTTCCTGGTGGCATCTGCTCTCGTTAGAAAGTCTAGAAGACTGCCAAAAAAGATCAGACTCGTAGTATTGGATGTCTTCAATATGTTCTTTTGCTGTTTGATTTGTTTGTGGACAAAGGGACCAATTAATTAGGAAGAGCGATGCAAAAACCTTCATGTAACTAATGTAAGTAGCGTTTGTAGCTTGTTTGGTGAGCTTGTATTCTGGGGTTGGCTACTGGTTTATTAATGTTTTCGCTGTAGCTTGTTATGTGCGTGCTGTTGCCTTTGCACGGAGGATTGCATGCAACATTTATAAAGTGTGAATTATTGATGTAGGTGGATGTCCTTACCCCATTGCCAACTAGGTGCATTATCGAGAACCAATGTCACCTATTCGCAGAACAGATTGCTGCTACTAAGAAGACCATCGTCATTTGCTTCACTCTATTTTAATGCCTTTTATCTTTTTCCCTTCACTTCCCATTTCCCATTGTTCTGCCAAATGTAGTCTAAAAACATAAGAGTCTGCATACTGCTATCTGTGACAAATTCTTTTGAGGGCCAACTCTGTATTCTGGACAAGTCTCTGGCTCATGATGCTTATTTCCATTTGCTACTGCTTTGTGCCATCAACATTGCGTCTTCGTTCTAGCTTCTTTTTCCTCCAAGAATGCAATAACTGCTGTAGAAAATCTTGTATGGTCTCCTTAAAACTAAGTCAAACTTTCCACCAAAAACGGACAGTTAGGAACATTCATTCATGTGACGACTGAATCTTGGTGAAGAAACTTGTATACCATGTTTTGATTGAAAACAAATGGTAACTTTTCCCTGAACAAGTGAAATCAAGGTCAGTGCAATCGGTCCCTTTATAAAACGCAGACTGCAAACAGAATGAAGCAAGTATTCAGTGACAAAATCTTTACTAAAGAAATAATCAGGATCTGTATTTTTCTTTAGCAAAAGATCTCATGACCATTTGCCGCTCTTTGCATTCCTACAGGACAATGAAAGAGGAATCCAACTTCTCCTTCCTCCTCTCGAGCATATATAGCAGTCAAATGGGGAATCTCATCCTCGTTTGCTATCATGCCGCTTGAATGATGATGCTTGCTCATCCTCCTAAAACGGTTATATATAATGCAGACGACAATCTGTGTTTTTATGTTTACTGGCTTTCACATCAAGATTGAATGCTTTGAACCATTCAGATAGTTCTGTGAGACTGTGATAGGCTTTTGATTAATTTCTCGCTCACGTTTCGTTTCTATGAACTGTGGCTTAGGCTCTCTATACCTTTATAACATGCCCTTGATTCTTTCTGGTGCAAATCAAATAGCTCTTACCATTTCACAAGCTACTTGATCTATAATGTGTCCACAAAAAACTGAACATTATGTCTGACAGATCGTTCCTGTGACCCTAATCTCGAGTATCTTATCCATGATGGATAGATAACAAACAAGGGGAATTACTAATTTTCTGTGTGTGTGTGTGCGCGCACCTAGACGTAATGGGGATATGAAATGATAATCTCCATAGTTGCTAACCATATAGCATATTAGCATGTTCCAAACCCACATTCGCTCTAAGTCGGCTTTGCTTTTTAACAACCAAATCTTTATATAAGAACCAACTGGAACAACAATTACTTGCACCTGTATCAAGTGACTAGCATAGCTGCATTGTTAATTGGCACAGTTTGCTTTTCCATCCCTTTCAACTGGAAAATAAGAGAGTACCTTGTACTGCAGATGTACAACGGCGTATTTAAATTTTTTGGTCAGAATGTAAAAATCCAAATGCCTGTCCAATAGTCAGCAAGTTAAGAGCAACAAACTGAAAGCCGGAGTAAAAAAAGTTTTTTCTTTTTAAAAATAAATGAGAATTATATAAAAAAGCGAAAATGTTAGCGTGCCGACGTCCTCATATTCGGACGTTTATGAGTTTATGGTAAAAAGTTACGGTCCATTTGTAAATAGCTATGTGACGGCAGTAAGGAAATCTAAGGGGTGGCTCAGTGGTAGAGCTAAACTTTACAATATGTAAGGTCTTAGGTTCGATCTCTTCCCATGCCCCCTTGGGACCAAAAAAAAAAAAAAAAAAAATATATATATATATATATATATATATATATGTGACGGCGGGCGGTATTGTGACATGTACGGACGGTTTAATATTATTATATTGATTTTTTGGGTGAACTTTACGATATGTAAGGTCTCAGGTTCGATCTCTTCCCATGCCCCCTTGGGATCAAATATATATATATATATGTGTGTGTGTGACGGCGGGCGGTATTGTGACCTGTACGGACGGTTTAATATTATTATATTAATTTTTTGGGTGTAATGCAGTGTACCCATTTTCGGTCTATAATTTTAATTTTTTCTGTTCAAATAAATATTAAAAATAAATAACTTAAGAAAATATTTTTGAATAATGCGTACCACTTAATGTAATTATTTTAATTAAGCAGCGTTATAAAAATAATTAGAATTAATGAGGTAAAATATAAAAAAAACTTCTACCATAACTATGTCCCGCCGCCACATAACTTTTTACAAATGGTTCATAACTTATTAGTTACGTTTGGTTTGTAAAAAAATATAGTCTTTTGGTCAAATGTTATACTCTTTTTGGTAAATTATTACGTGACGACGGTAAATTTAAAAGTTACGAATATTTGGTAAATAATTATTTTCTTCTAGTAATATGTTATATCTTATTTGTGTAAAAGTATTATAAGTCACTGCTAATTATTTTTTAAAAAAATTTAATGGTAAAGAGCAAGAAAAAATGTAATTTATTATTTTTCTTATTGTTTTAATGTATTGTGTTAACGTTTGATTTAAAAATAATAGATAATTGCGTTTTTTGTGTGGATATATTAATGTATATAAATAATGCAAGAAGAGAGACATGGTTGCGTTATATGATTTCATATGATTAAATACGGCTGTGTTATATGATATCATGTGGTTAAACACAGCTGTGTTCAATGAATGCTACAGATATAGGGTTTAGGGTATTGAGACCCCTCCTTTGACACTTTCAATGCATGTACAACCATCGTTTTTGTGGATTTTTCTTCCCAATACAGCAGTGCAAAGAGAGATGTACTTGCCTTGCACGCTAGCATTTTCGCAGTCTCATTAATGGGAAGAGAGATGTACTTGCCTTTAATGAAGCTCTATCCATCAGTGTTAGGTTTACTTCATTTAATTCTTTTTGCTTTCAATTGAAACCTAACTCCTTTTTAACTCATTTTATAAAAAGGGCATTCTCAAGAACCATCGGTAGGCAAGTTTCAGACACTTCATCCCTTCTAAGTTTATTGTTCGTCATTTCAACCATGGCAAACAACAATACTCCTCCCACTTCTGAACTGACTAATGAAGAATTCCAAGCCATGGCTGCAGCTCTTGAACGAGACCTCGATCTGGAGCAAAAAGATGTCGATTTAATTGGACTATGTCAATCGTCTTAAAAGTTTTTTGTACCCTTCCCACCGTGTCGTACGCATAGAAAGCAAAGAATGACACATTCTCCTTCTTTTCTAAACTAAATAAAACCATGCAACATACAACACAAAAAATTACCAAATAAACGGACAAATGCGAGATAAAGGCAAATCATACACAGAAAATAAACGAAGACGGCTATAACAAAATATATTAGGTCAACAATATAAGATAACTAAACACTGTTAACCATAGACTGGCCGGCAACTTAGATAATCTTACAGGAAAGTATACGGTCACTATAAGCCCCTGGGAAGCACTGAGAAATCAACGAGGACAACCTTCTTTACAGTACATAGAATGCACGCCCACAACCTTGCAAAAATGCGAGTAACACAAGATCTGAGTAGAGTAAAGAGACAGAATAAGAACACTAAGACAACGACACTGGAAAACACCTTCAATTTTCGTAAAAAGAGAAAGACCTAGCCGGCGATGTTTGTCGGAAATTTGGGGATTTAGGGTTTAGGATCGGTCGGAGTAGATGGGAGGGAAAATGAGAGCAGCTGGAAATTAAGATGAGCGGGAAAATCAGAGAGAAGTGGGGGGGGGGGGGAAGGGGTTATATTACTTACCATTTCATCCGGTAGTTAGTCACATAGGCGGTTTAATGAGAAAAAGGGTGGTTTCGTCATGTTACGATGATATAATAATTAAACTATAACAATTTGCCATAAGGTTATAACATTTTACCATAAACTCATAAACGTCCGCACGCTAGAGGGGTTGATAGAAAGGACTCAAGAGCAGAAGCATGACAAGAACCATAGATATAGCAGAAACAAGAATCTTGTGCATGTAGAAGTAATGGAATCAACCGAATATTATTGATAGAGAACATAAGTATTTATACATGAGAAAGGGAAGACCCT
>JAOWAN010000054.1:12357132-12377846 GCA_028566635.1 Lobelia cardinalis | reverse complement strand
GACGAGGACGTCAAGGATTTAAGTGGGAGAGATTGTGATAACCCATATCCCACATTGAGTGGAAATGGGAAATCATTATGGTTTATATGAAGTTCCTTACTATCCACCTAACATCAAATCATCCATGGACTTTTGGATCACCTATGATAGGCTATTGACCCAAAATACGGTGCTAGGTGTGAACTAGTGAGCAGGCTAGGTAACGGGCCGAGTTTTCGGACTCGCGTCGTTACAGTATGAAATATCTTTCCCTCCCCTCCCTTTCATTCCACCTAAAACTCGTGAGCGGATCTCATTGACTACAGATTCTGAGGGGAGGGGGGTGGGGGAGGGGAGACGAAGGGATGACTGGGGGAGAAATGAAGAAATTGGTTGTCTTGGTGAGTGGTGGCAAAGGAAAAAGAGCAGGGGTTTACAGCAATAATAATAATATTGACATTACTACTACTACTTCTTCTTCTATCTAATCCTACAAAAACAGTTTTGTTGTACATTTCATACATTTTAAAAGCTTACATTTTGACATGTACTATTTTCAGATCCCCCAAACGCTCAAAATTAAAACAAGACTCGGCACTTCTTCCTCGAGTCTTTTCGTGCACTCGAAGAAAAAGCTCATAATCGCATTGCCCTTCTTCACTCATGCAATATTGTTAGATCCAAGTTTTGCTAATTGTCAGATATTCTCCACAGCTGTTTCCGGATTGTATCTCAATTCCAGTGTGATTGATCATCCGAAAAGACTAGCAAAGCAAACTTTTTGGGATGATGATACATATTATGTAATTACTAGAAATTGCCCGTGCGCGATGATGATGACAACTGACGATGACTGTTTTTATCACGTCTGCAGTCCCTGAGCTCGAACTCAGATAGACCGCTAGTTAGGGGTAGAATAGCTTCTATATCGTACAGGCTCGAGGAGGAAAAGCATACATAAGAGTCGAAAATATAGCTCATTTCAAATAATACACTGAAGTTGATTGCAACTACGATTCCATTTCATGGACATTCTTTTAGATAACTATCCCTAAAAAGATCTGTATTCACATCCTACTGTCTCAACCCTCAAAAGGAGCTAGCATACATTCTTCACCTATAGTCAATCTATCAAGTGCATAATTGTACAAATAACTGGGAAGGAAAAAGGCAGAGAAAAAAGGGTACTTCTAGGTTGAATGAACATTGCACACTATATTTATAAATTAAAAAAAAAAAAAAAAAAACACTACAGCTAAAGTTGCAAGACAATCAGTGAACCTAAGATTATAATATTGGTTGCTCTTTCAATGGGTATCCTGAATTCCTTTTTCTGGGGTTGATCTTGTTTCCCATCAAAGAGAGACTGAAAATTGTAAGGACTATCTACGAATTGGCTGCTCGTTGGACTCCATCTCCCGCACATTGTTTACAATATCTTGAATCTTCTTCGATAATGACTGATTGTGCTCCTCGATGTGCTCAAAAACCAATTCCAGATGCCTTTTATAGGTTGCGGCTCTTTTTTTCTCAATTGCCAGCTGCTGAGATAGTTCCCGAATTTTATCATGCTCATTCTGGAACACAAAATCAAGGGGAAAAATAAAAAGGTTCAGCAGACTGTTACATGTCGTCTTGATACATTGTTCATAACAATTAACAAATAAATGTTGACGTTCACAATGGAGGCTGACAGAAAATTTCTAAAGATGATACTCCGCAGGACATTAGCATCCTTACTAACTTGGAACCAGTTGATCTGTCTTAATTTCATATAATTCTAAATATGCAAGAAACAATCACCACAAGCTCTTCATTATTTGTTTCATTATAAAGACTAAATTAGGCTCAGAAACCTTGTAGATGAAATAATTCCATTTCTGTTTAAAATCTAAATAATATGTGGTTTTCTAAAGAACGAATAAAGAAAAAAGAACGAGGAGCAAGCAATCCAAGATTTCATTCGGAAGTACACTAAACAACTAAAAATGGACATACAATTGGAAACCAACAGATATAACTGCTAGAAGATAAGTGAATCATTTCTCAAAATTGCTATTGACATTGCTCAGTATAACTTTCACCTTTGTGAAAAAAAATCATGCACCAACATCTAAGAAACTAGCAATGAACATGTGAACTTAAACCTCTAGAAAAGTGAGCGAAGATATTATTGTGTGCTTGAGAGATGTATTAAATCTCCCTGTAGATAGATTATTTACAATCTGATGTATAATTGAGGTGGCATCAGAGGTCATGAATGTGGTTAATGTCTGTTTCAAACACTGCTAAGCCATCTGCATAACCAGCTGTTAAGTCATAGTTACCATAATTTTATTATGTGTTTACGTCATGGATGATCCCATACATTTGTTACTTGAAAGAGTTCTCCACATTCTACATTTGTTACTTGAAAGAGTTCTCCACATTCTACATTAGTTACCAACTGTTTGGTCACTGGATTAGGTTCGTCTCTGTTCTTTAATTGTGACCTTTCTCACACGTGTTGAACGATAAATTATCTACGTTTCCTTAAGTAGCTTAAAAGAATCATAGTCATGAGATCAATTATTCGGCTGGTGAACAGATGATACTCCAAGCTCGACATTGCTGTTCAGTTGGTTAGAAGGGGGCAAAAGCTACAGTGAGTAGTTCTTCGCATCAACAAGAGTTGAGTAAAAGATGGTACCAAAAAAGCTGCACAACATAAACTAGGACCAAATCTGAGATGAAGCTGAAATGCGATATCTGGTGAAGCGTTTTTTGGATAAAAGTTTCTTGGCATCAAAGTTACATCATCTAAATCAGTAAGCTTTAGGTATCATCGCAGAAAAATTGGGGAATGTCGTGTAAATCAAAAGTTAAATTCTTTGGAGAACTTTACTACTAAGGCTGTATTTCATGGAAATTTATGTACAATTAATATTCAGACATACGAGTCACACACCAATGAATTGTAGTGCATATTCTGATTGCAATACAGCTTTACATACTGGATAACACCATTCCAACTTATGCGAATATTCCATTTGCATAATCTGCGGCAAAAATTATTTTCATAATATTGGGGAAGGAAAGGTGTTTGACTACATATCGCCGTTACACAAGAAGCACCAATGTAACCATTACACAACCCATTATCACAACTGGATTTTACCATCATCAAGTATCATTTTGTCAAAATCACTACCACTAAACTATTGTACACACCTCATGACCATACTGTCATATTCATTTTCACAGCGCGTGGACCATGATTCCACCAATAAGAGCATCATCACACAAATATCTCACCATTGGCTATAACATCCTTAAAAGGTGCAGACAGTCGAAATAGGTCAAGGAAGATTGAGATTGGACAACCTTTGTGCAAAGAGGTCCACTTCAAGGCCGTAAACACCTCAAAAAACCTCTAGTATTATAGATGGTCCTAGGGTCTTACTTTTTGGCGTACTTTAAAAAACCTAATGTCTATATTTCTTTTGTTGCTTTTTGCACTAGGATACAGTATAGAGACTTGTTCTCTTAACGGTCCCAGGGATGATGGTCAAAAACAATGGGACACAAAGAGTACCCAAATCTTGCATGGGATATCACAGACCAAAATGACTCAAACTGCAATATTGTTCAATCTCAAGGGCAAAAAAGAAGGGGGTGAGTAAGAAGAAGAAACCTTAAATGAAGAATGCATATCCTCGAACGCTATTGGACAAGCTAACAAGCCCCAACAGCAAAGAGAGGCTCAAATTTCAATATTATTACCCTCTGGCACATTACCATCTTTATTTATAAGTCAGAAAGAAACCCCTGGTTCTACTAGGATTAAGACTAAATAATTAGAATAAGAAATTGCGCTGATCACGTAGTATACAAAAATGTTCCAAGGTACTCTCATAACTACAATCCTCAATTATGTACCTGCTTCACACTTTCTCATATTTTTTAATTGATTTTTGTTTTCGTAAAGCAAGCATTTATTAAAAAGGAGAACAAAGAAGAAAAGGAAAGGATAGACGACAAAGAGGCTAAATGAAAAGGAAATGAAACCATAGAACGAGGAAAATGAGAACCATCAAAATTCTCGTGGAGCACCGGTATCCAGTCTAGTCAGATCTGTCACAACACGACCTGGAAGCTCCCAATGCAGAAGACCGTAACGAAGTGAGGGAGAAATTTGATCCTGTCCTATGATCAATGAAAACTTTACTGTCCAAATATACCAGAGAACCAAACAACCCACATCACAACAAGCAGGCAGCATCCTTATCTCTACAAAAGCCCATATACTTGCTAAAGAAGGCCTTCAGTCTACGAAGAGCACATGAAGCAATCATTCATCATGCTAAACAGCTGACACTATAATACCACGCTATCTGACCAAGAAGGAGAGATGAAATTCACAGTGACTGCAACATATAACAAACATGATGGTGAACAAAGCTTTAAGGGTATACGCCACTGTCGAAGACCATTTGTACTTTGACTGATTCAGCACAAGAGACCATGCAAAAGCCTTTAATTTGGACGGACGCCATTCAAATAAATGAAGCCAAAGGAAGACAATCAGGACTGCGAGACCAAATAAGCCGCTTCAGCTTCATAAGAGACCGTGTTGTGAACCTACCATCAGGACCCAAACTCACATTCGCTTGTCATTACTATGAAGATGCCTATGAGCTGAGAGGAGCTCCAGAATAACCAGCAGCTCCTATATTCATGGTCATTGAGTTTCCTATAAGATGTAGATTCATGAAATGGAATCCCCAAACAACAGAAATAACAAAGTATCAACTCTATACCAATTCTTTGATGATATAAAGCTTACCACTTGTTTTTGTGAGGATCAGTATCTTTCCACTGGGTCGGCAATGCTTAGGTAGATCCAAAGTTGGCAAAGGTTGAGGAGATGAGAATTGATTCTTTGCCTAGCGAACTAATGGTGAGCGAGAAAGGAAGCAATTGAACGTGTTCCTTGGAATTTGAAGGTATTTTTGGAGGTTGCCGTAAAGGAAATTGGACCAAGTTGGTATGCAGAGAATTGGTTGCGAAAATGAGGTATGGTATATAGTCTAAGCTTGGAACACTTGGCTAGACTCATTTCAAGGCTAAGCTTCAAATTTAGATTGAAAAATTGCTCTTCCTAGATGTAAATTTCACACTTCCAAAACTTGTCTTCTCCTTTTTTTTTAACAGTTTCGTCATCAAGAATTACTTTCATCAAATGATATATGTGCTTCAAAGAGTAGAAGCTAACGATACAATTTGGATTGCTAAACTTAGTGTTCCAAAACATAAAGAAACCTCGTTCTGGACCAATCATACCAAAATGCAATTAACCATGGAAGTAGCTTTTCTCGGACACAAGGAGGGCTTGTGTGCGGGTACTTGTAATGAGGAAAGCAGTATAACCATAACTGTTCCTTAATTCCTGGGCAACAACGGGTTAAGTGGTTAACTTCAGTGGGTACCATGCTAAAATCTTATGATGTACGGTTTCTTAGAGGTAGAGTAACTTCTTAAGTCTTAACATTTGTGATTATAAGCATGGGATGCTGAAGCTACTAAATTTGCAGCAGGATATGGGCTACAGACAGTTGGCTGAGGGTGACCTTCAGTTGATCATTTGTATGATCAAATAGATATTTAAATAAGCATACAGTGCACAGTCATTCTCTTGTCTAATAGACAGAAATTTCTTCAAACCACATGATGATCCCCACATCCCCCCACCAAAATCCCCACATCCACCGATCACTGGAGGACTACCCATTCAAAACATCATACATGCAAAAGCTTCACTGCGATATTACCAATAATGATCAATGATGGAGTACTTCCAATTTCCAAGATCCACAGCTGCAGAAATATTAGCAAAATGACTAGCACTATATCCTAAACAAACTACAATTATTCTGTCAAATATAGGATAAGTTGAAAAGTGATCAACACCAATGATAATGCCTTTCTAAGAAAATATTGCTATCAAGTGATAGTAACAATAAAAGAGAGTGAAAAAGCCTTGAAATTGCCGGTATCGTCAATGGGCATCTATTCTACTAAGATGGACACATTCAGCCACTCCAAAAATAGAACAAATATTCTGTCTCATGCAGCTTTCAAGGTTTGCTAAATGTAAATAAAAGTCAAAGGCCTTTATGGCATGTGGATTCGTTCACTTTCCATACTTTTCTGTGATGGTACAGCCCATATTTATGTTGTAACCGAAGTGTTAGATTGGGTGAACCATGTGGGAACTAATGACCAATTGTCATATTTTCCATTGGTGATGTGGGTTATCATAATATTCTGGTACGAAAGTAGTCTTCTGGTTCATGTTTTCAACAGGGACTGGAATGTATTCTCTACTTAGCTCTGTTTTCTTTGCTTTCCGCAGCAGGATTTTTGTTCATTTTCACTTAGCATTCATTATTTTCTATCATGAGGTGGACAACTTGTCCTCCCCTTGGCACCTTAAATGAAATTTCTTTTCTTATAGAAAAATTAAACTCTAATTTAAAAGGGTTTCAACATTATCAAACTGCCATGTTATAGCATTAGATATTAGTTCTCTTGTAAGGAATCTCTTTAGATTGCCACATCATCAATCACCCCGGCATAGTAGAAGTGTACACAAATGACTCTTAAGTCATCTCCATTAGAAGTCAATTGACGAGGGGGCAAGAACCACTGGGAACCATTTTTATCTACGCTTGGGGATTCCAGCAAATAAACTTTACACAAACATGTTGGGATCAATTTCCTCGGATTTGCCTACTCCTACTACGTGGGGTTCATTCTTTGAGATATACTTATGCCTAGATTTGTACCCTCCCATCGAGAATACCTTTAGCATACCAACATTACCTACTGTTCCAGATTTGGCCCCGTTGGATCCAGTGGTAGTGGAATAATGAGAATTTTACAATCCATGGACCATTCTCTTTTGATCCACAAATATCAAGATCATGATCAAATGATTATCTTCTGAACCTTCCGCGCCAGCGACCACTCGCGCACGTTATCCAAGAAGCATACACATCCAAGTGGATCTTCATCCCGGTAATTTGAGTAATCTGAATCCCAAAAAATGGTATTGATCTGAAAAATGCTCCAAGTCCATATGCAATCCTGTGACAAGAAGCTCCATTTTCCGCTGTAAACAAGTTTATTGGCACATGTAAATATCCTAGGCATCCACTCGAAAATTGTTAGTGGGGACAAGTAAATATCCTAGGCATCCATGTTGATCTGGAAACTGAATGAGGAAGGAATATCAGATTCGCTGAATCATGGGAAAAGGAGTAACCACTCAAAGGCTACCAATATAAACACATCAAAGTTGTCGATAGCACAAATCCAAATGCTTGACAAAGTCTTTTCTTTTAGTCATTGATAATCTAATGGGGATATTGATAGCTAACAATGATCATCTCCATGTGGCATGTCAAAATGTACCGTGTAGGTGGCTTGTATTTATGCTTATGCTTGTTCCATGTACCCTATAGAAGGGTACCACCTACAACTCTCTCTCAGTTCTGATAAGGGGCCGCGAGGCAAGCCTGCGCATTTTGACACAACCAAAAATCCAAAACCTTGGTGATCCTGCTAGCATGCTTCCCAGGCCACATGGGTCTCGATGTCAAAAAGCAGCAGTTTCCCTGGCATTGCTGATTTTCCGGTCACCGGTATGGTTGAAGCCTTGAAGGCAGATCACATCTACATAAAATTAGTTTCAAACGATAGCCATTGTGGAGTCCCCACAGGGCCAATAGCGCTTTGGTGTCAATGGCAGGGCATGGAACTCCTCTTCATGCAGGGATTGCCAGATCCCCTTCCTTCTCCGAGACACACCGCAACCCTATACAATCAACTTTAAAACTTGTGAATATCCTTTTTTTTCTCAGCTAAAACCCCTTCCAGGTCACTGTCTCCTTGGACAAGTGGAAAACATGCGTGGATGCATAAAACTTTCCTTTCCGAGTCGTACTGCATACATATTCCTCAGGTCACATGGGATGCACACTTCGCATCATGGATGAGAAATCGTAGTTTCACCATTGAAAACCCGGTAGTAAAGCAAGGATAACTTACACAAAAAGGCTGCTCTCATATATAACATAAGAACCTACTGCTGACACCAGCCATTACTAGGCCATGTATTGTCCGTAATGCTTCCAGATATTATATATGATGGAAAAAACCCTCATTTATCTAAAAACTTTTGCAGACTGGAAAATGTAGATCCAGTTCAACGTCTCAATAATTCATCTTAATTAGTCGACTTACAAACCATAACTACCTCTATAGCTAGTGTTATGAATGATTTCATTACTGAGCTTAATGATGCTTATAGGTACAATGGGAAAAAGGCCATCCACTGAGCACACAAAACAACATCAACCAGGAGTATCACGTCCATGAAAAAGAGCCAAATTTTGCAACAAATAATTTTTACGGTTCAACGAACAATTTCTAGATAGAGTTGGTTCAACAAGCAATTTCTAGATAGAGGTGAGCAAAGTTTATATAGTTAAATAAACTGAAGTCATAAATCCAAGCAAAAAATACTTGATATCTGCTAGCTGAACTTAAGTAATGAGGGAAAGAACAAACCGGATATTGATCATAGATTAAATCTCGACGACCTTTGCCTGGTGTCAAGGAATGTGTATGCTCTTTTTCAAACTTTGTAACCACCCACTTACCAGAGCTTACTTTCCTAACTAAAACCATAGCTCTACAGCCAACCCTCGTTTCTGCCCTTTGTCTTACAATTTTTTCACGCTTGTCAGGCATTCTAAAACCCTCTTTGTTGCAAACAAGAGCCCGTCCTATGGCAGTTCCATCCCGCCTTGATCGAGAAAGCTTGCTTACACGGATAACAAATCCTACTCTTGTTGCATATGAATTATAAAACGCATGGGCTTCTGCTTCAGAGTCAAACTCCTGGCCAACATAGGGTTCTTCCACAGGAAGCGAGATATTAACTGCTTCGGGCTCACCTAAGGGGATCATTCCCGTTTCAGAATGATCATGATCTAATTTAATATCCTCATGATGCTCAAATACCCCATCAATAGAACAACCTACCATACCATCTTCATCACATGTCCTGCCCTCTGCATCGGCAGAATTCCCCAATACCTCGCCGTTTATATCATCATCATCAACCTCAAAATCCACTGCAAGAAAAGCTTCATCATTATAAATGATATATTGTATAAAGAATTTTTTGTACATGTACAATTGTAAAATAAGCAGCTATCTTGTAACATGTTAAGAATATCCTAGTAACTTATCTAATGCACAAGAAGTCATATACATATTGAATTAAAGTATTAAACTTTGTTCAGGGAACTACTAGACCAAAACATAAAAATGATTTGTATCCATTGGCATTGCCAACAAAATTGAACAAATTCAACTCTTGTTAGTGCCGCACACTCAAATATCGACTGAGTTTCTTTTCAGATCGTGTTTTAAGCTGACAATAAGAAAATTGGAGTTTAAAGAAAAAAGGAGTGTCCTTGTTGTAATGCCATGGGCATGAGATTCTTCAGCGCTTGTGAGACAGAAAGATCATATGGTTTCCGTGCTCAAGCACTTCCATATCAAATATGAGAGAGAATCTTGTTCCATTATTCATTGTAGGCTTCTCATGTGGGAATCGGTGCTGCTTACTGAATGGAAAGTAATGCTTCATTAGTGTGGCTGTTCATTCCACCTTCTTCTATTTCTCTTCGCCCTTCTCGGATAAACTTTCTCTTATATCTGTATTGTATTCTTGCATGTATACTTAAATAGATATCATAGTAGAATTTATCCCATTACCGGTCAATTAAATATAGTTCTTCCACGTAGTAGGTTTCTCTCACCTAGTAAGGGCTTGGAATAGCTCCCTAAGGCTGTTACAATATCTTGTCTTCATGTATTTTCCCAAGAAGAGAAAGAAAACAACCATTCAAGTTCCCCAAAAAAATACAAGCATTTGGGTACAAAATAAAAAAATAATAATTTCAGAGTGAACTAACCCCATCGTATGTAAGCTAATAGAGGTGAAAACAGATACTCCTTCGGTCTCAATTACTTTTCCAATTTTCTTGCAGAAAAGTCAATACAAGACAATATCAAATTATCATTGAACATACACTAATCACCTCAGATATTCTAAAATTTCAATCATTGTGATAATCCAAGTAACCTACTATTTTTTTAATTTTTTTTTTAATTTATAAATTCTCAAGAACAGTAAATTTTTTAAATGCTTGGTCAAAACTATATCAAGTTGATCAAAAAAAGTCAAAATAAGAAGTTTTTTCAGGGTGGAGGGAGCATAATTCACATAAACCTAAGTCTCTACATATTCACCAGACACACAAGGATTACAATTCCAATATCATTTCCCCTTCCTTCTTGATGATTAACAATGCTAATGACTGAATATGCCAATTATCAACCTTCAGAGGCTGTCTATACACAACACCTATTTGCTACAACATAATCCCAGTAATTTAAAGAAACCCAGATCAATAAAACAAAAAAAATTAAAAATTTTGAGGGTAATAATTAGTAATGAGCGAAAATAAAAGATGAAAAGAAACACCTAAATAGAACTTTCAAAGGTTCATCTTAATAACGAAAAAAAGATAAAGGTTGGAGAGATTACAAAACTTGAAAGTGAAAATTAAAGGAGGGCGGAGAAAAAGCTTACTTTGATTCTGGGATTAATAATAAGGATGAAGATGCAGGGTAGTTTGAGGTATCGTCGAAAGCAGTTCAGACGGAGGAGGAGCCACCGGAGGGGGATTGGGGGGAAGGGGCGTGCGGGCTTACCTTCTTGGTTACTATATGGGCTCAAATAAAAGTGACATGGTAAAAGCTGATTGGTTATGGTTTAGAAAAAGGTCAACTGTTGTAGCTTGGCCAATCACCTCCTGATACCTTCTTTATTCAGCTGCAGCTGATTTCTCCTTCAGTGCGTGGGTTGATAGTTAACAAAAAGTCAATTTGGCATTCACTTAAAAGACTTATGCTTGGATCACGAAATGCCATATGAAGCCATATGGCCATACGGTCCATACGGCCATCTGTTCTCATCTGTGATCACGAATATCATACACTACTCACATATCATCTTACAATAATTTTATTTTCCATCTATTACCCCTACATCTATTTTCTTACATTATATCACATCATACTTTTCATTTACTTTTTCATAATTAAATATTATAAACATCACATCATCTTTCACAACTATCAAAAATAACATCTCATCACCTCACTCCTCTCTCCATCATTAAAAGGGCAAAATTGACTTTTTACAAAAAAACTCATATATCTCATCTACTTCATCTGATGAACAGTACCATCTGATGAACAGTACCGTCTATCACAATCTGCCACGATCTATCATTCGTGATCCCACCATTAACAGGGAGCGGCAATATCCCTCGATTGCTAATTATAGTACACAATGACATATAATACAGCAAATAATTATTTTTAACTTTTGATATATGATATTTTTTTCATAGTAGTTTCAATTTTAATTTATGATCTGATAAAATATCTATCATTTTAAAGTTTTATCCAATTTTAATATCCGACCCTAATTAATCATAATTGATCATAATTATAAAATAAAATTTGTTGATTTGGCATTAATAGAGGACAAATGTCACACCCCAAACTCGAACTCCTCTCAAAAATCAAGTCAGGGCATGAGGTTAATAAGCAATAATCGATCACACAGTTAACTTATTTATTCAAATCATAAAATTATTTTACATAACATAACTAACGTAACATTCGTCAATTATTACACACCAGATCCTCAAACCATTATTCCTTACACATATTACATAAAACCATAATCTTATTATCAAGCAAAAGCTAGTACATAACTCTAGCTACCTCTACGCAATCCTCGAAGTTCGAGCCACAGTGCAGCTATTGTCCCATCGCTTAATAAATATAATATTTGAAACTAGTCAGCCACTAGGCTCATTGAGGGTCTTTTATAAAACAAGCGCGTGTGTGCTAGGGTAGAGTTATACAAGCACATATGATATCAAGAACATGTAAACATAAACATGCGAGAGCATACTCGTGAATCAATGTAAACATATGAACAAGTAATCGTGAACGACATTGAACATGTCATACTTCTTGGCTTACCAACCACGTAAATTCTCCCATAGCCATAACCATAGGACAACCTTAACACCTGGCGGCCGTACTACGCCTCATGTAGCTGATTTAGCTCTTTCTTATCACGTACAGGGTCTCATGGGAATCAAACCTACACCCAAAATCTACAACCTTACCCGTCAAGGCATTCTCCATATCCTGAATGTTATGGAATTGGACATAAGGAAACCGGGTTAGACTAACGACCCTATTGTCGTTCAATTGACACCGTATTCTGCTTGCCCAGATCGGTCAACACGATGGTGCAATAGCATCTCACATAATATGCATGTAATGTGCACTAGGGTTTCAACCCAACATGATCACATGAATTTATCAAAGCTCAAGTATTCATGCATATCATGATTTCCACATGATCATTGATCGAGCAATAACTCAATAATGGTCTCAATTCATGCATACAGTAGCAATAAACGGGAATAGCATGCTATGTAAGTTCATTTCAAAATGACGTTTCATTCTACCATGATCCACATTCTTTCTTATCAAGTACATTCTTTCATGTGCCAAGGCATGGAAAGCATAGTGTTAGCCTACCCTATGTTCATCTTGTATTATCATTTCTTCTCTAACCATGCTCATGTTCTTAATTCGATCATAGGTACCTAGGCTTAGGGTTAATCATTATATTCATGACCTTTTAGAGTTCGAGCATCTTTTACACGATTTCCCCTTTCTATATTAGTGTTAATCCTTCCCAAGATTGATCCTTAATCCTTAATTAGCCTCTTAATCATGTTCTTAATCCCCATTTTAGACCTAGGGTATTTTAGGTTTGAGTACAAATTAGAATGCAAGAGGTACAGCTTCAGAAGCACCTCTATAATGGTTTTTACATTGCTTTAGTGGTCAGCACTGTAGCGACCCATAACACTATAGCGGTTTTTATAGTGCTATAGCGGTGGGTGCAGAATTCTGACAGTTTTTACTCTGTTTAGATTCTTCAATTTTAGCCGTGATTAACACCTTGTTAGGGCATGAAATCATTCTCTAAGCATTCCTAGAATGTACCCCTATGTCCCCTTTATATTTTAGAGCAATAATTCCATAGAAACCCTTATCACATTGGCCTTAATTCAAGGTTGAACTTAGGGTTTTGGAACTGAGTTTTTCTTTAGTTTATCCGGTGTTCTAGCTTAAATTCATCACTTTCTGTTAGTCCCAAGGAGGCCAAAAATAGGCTAGGGGGGTGAATAGCCTATGACAATTTTTAACTTCTTTCTCAAAACTGTATATATGTTGAGCAAGCTGACTTTAGCTGAAAGCTTAAGCAGCTGCAGAAAAGACTCAACCAGTTTTAACTTCTAAGTAGCATACTTGCTTATTGTATTAAGCAACATGCATTCTTAGTGAAAGAGTTGAGCAATATATTGAAAATGATAAGTTAAGGTGAGATAAGAAAGAACAATGTGCAAATACAAGCAGATGTTTTATGCAATATGAGCTGCTGAAATAACTAGTAGCGTCAGCAAGCAAGAGCAGTTATGATAAGCAAGTATCTAAACAGGTAAATAACACAATGATGTATAGTGGTTCGGAGTGTTAAATAACTCCTACTCCACTACCTAGTTGGTTGTACTAGAATTTGTGAACTATTCTACTAGATTAGAGCACTAAGTTATTACAAGAATAAACCTTGCTTAGTCCAACATTTTAGACTTAAGCAACCTAACCTAATGACCACTAACGGGTCGTGTACAATCAATCGGTGCCTAACCTAGGTTTTGATTTTATGGAGTGAATGGGTTCTAATGAGAGAAACCTTAATCGAGGAACGTTTAAGAATTCTGTCCTCAACGAAAACGTAGGAGCGTTGATTGTGTGAGTTATAATGGGCGGCTAATCAACCCAACAAGCGCAATTGCTTGAAGAATTGAGAAGATAAATTTAATGGATGCTATTAAACCCCTAGGATGCGATTATCTTAAGAACTCAATAGGGGAAAATCAATTTGATCAAGAACAAAAATTCAAGAATCAAAAAGAAATTCGGGTTTGAAAACAATCCAATCAAGGGATTAAACACAAGGAACTTGCAAAATTATATTGAGAAAAAAAAATAATTTATTGTTTGCAATACACGCCTATATATAGGCTCAAAGTAGATTCCTAAACAATCTAGGAAATTGAAAATTATTTAGAATAGGAAATCCTAGAAGGAAATAAAATATAAAAAATATGACTCCTAAAATAAATAGAACTAAGAAACTAAAGATAAGGAAATAAGAATCCTATCTAAATCGGATTCTCATTGCTGAAGAAGGAATTCTGCTGCTGCTGAGCGCACCTGACCCTGCGAGCATAGGGTTGCTCGCACCTAGCTTGCTTGCACCTGCCTTGCTCGCACATGCTAGCTCTCCTGGATCCCCTGCTCTCCTCCTGCTCGCTCCTTCACCAGACATAACGAGATTTTCTTCTGACCAGCCTCCTCTCCTGTCCCTTGCTCGCCATAACTTGCTATCATTCGAGCAAACCCATTAACTAGCCTTCTTATCTTCGACCTCGTTAATGGCCCAGTAAGTTGCACCAAATCGTGGCTTGTCCTTGGTGATCTCGCATCATCCTCCCCCTCTTGAAAAGGATTTGACCTCAAATCGAACATGTCATAGGTGAGAGATCGGCAACGTTGAAGGTAGCACTGACTCCATACTCTCCTGGAAGATCAATCTTGTAGGCATTATCATTGATCCTCGCTAACACCTGGAATGGCCCATCTCCTCGCGACTGCAGCTTGGATTTTCTCTGTTCTGGAAATTGCTCTTTTCTGAAGTGAACCCACACATAATCTCCTGGCTTAAAAATCATTGGACGTCGCCCTCGTTTGCGGCCAGTCGATTCTTCTCGCTGGTCCTCTTCGGTGCAGCTTTGGGTTTCTCGTGCATCTTTTTGACTAACTCAGCTTTAGCTCGACCATCTAACCCAACTCGCTCTTCCACAGGTAATGGTAGCAGATCTAAGGGGGTTGTAGGATTGTACCCATAGACGATTTCAAATGACGAATACCCAGTCGAGCTGTGTGTTGCTCGATTATATGCAAACTCTACCATAGGCAAGCACTCCTCCCAAGTCTTCAAATTATGCCCCACCACTGCTCGCAGTAACTGCCCTAAAACTCTGTTCACGACCTCGATTTGACCATCAGTTTGTGGATGACAAGTTTTGGAGAACATCAACTTGGTCCCCAATTTTCCCCACAAGACCTTCCAAAAATGGCTAAGGAATTTCACATCCCTATCACTGACTATACTCTTTGGAATCTCATGCAGTCGAACAACATTCTCAAAGAATAAGTTGGCGACATGAGTGGCATCGTCTTTCTTGTTACAAGCAATGAAGTGTGCCATCTTAGAAAATCTGTCGACCACCACAAAAACTAAATCCCTTCCTCGCCTCGTCCTTGGTAAACCCATTACAAAGTAAATGGATAGGTCGGTCCAAGGATGATCAGGTACTGGTAAAGGCAAGTACAATCCATGAGGATTGGAATGTGACTTAGCCTTTTTACACTTGAGGCATCTCACACATAACCTCTCCACATCTCGCCTCATATGCGACCAATAAAAATGCTCCTTCAGTGTGCTCAGCGTCTTTTCTATCCCAAAGTGGCCCATCAATCCTCCTCCATGTGCTTCGAGCATAATTAATTCTCGTACCGAGCATGTAGGAATACATAACTCGCGACCACGAAAGAGAAACCCATTCTGTCTGTAAAACTGGTCGCTGGATCCTTGCTCATAACTAGCCCATGCTTCCCCGAACTCCTGGTCGTCTTTGTATAATTCCCGAATGTGCTCGAACCCCAACACTTTGGTTGTCAGTACGGACATAAAATTGTACCTCCTCGACAAGGCATCTGCGATGATGTTTTCCTTCCCCTTCTTGTATTGCACGACATAAGGAAACATCTCGATAAATTCGACCCATTTAGCATGTCTCTTGTTCAGCTTACCTTGCCCCTTCAAGTATTTCAAACTCTCATGGTCGGTGTGAATAACAAACTCTTTAGCGAGCAAATAATGCTGCCAGGTGTCTAGAGCTCGCACCAACACGTAGAGTTCTTTGTCGTAAATGGAGTAGTTTAAGGTCACTCAACCAAGCTTCTCGTTGAAGTATGCAATGGGTTGCTTGTCTTGTAATAAAATCTCCCCAATGCCCACTCCACTCGCATCACATTCTATCTCAAAGGTTTTGGTGAAATCTGGTAGCTTCAATACGGGTGCTGAGCAAAGACTCTCCTTTAGAGCTTGGAAAGACTTCTCCTGTTCCTCGCCCTACTTAAAACACACTCCTTTCTTTACGATTCATTCAAGGGTGTGGCCAAAGTACTGAAGTTCTTCACAAATTTCCTGTAGAACCCAGTTAATCCATGAAAACTCCTCACCTCCAAGATGGATTTAGGTCGCGGCCACCGCTTGATCGCTTCGATCTTGCTCGCGTCGACCTCAACTCCTTTATCAGACACAACATACGCCAAAAAGATGAACCTGTCCATGTAAAAGGTACACTTTTTGAAGTTTGTGTATAGCTGTGCTCCCCTCAACGCGAGCAGCACTTGCCTCAGGTGCTCAACATGCTCGCTGATTCCTCGACTATACACCAGAATGTCATCAAAGTAAACCACCACAAATTTGCCAATGAAGCTCCTCAGAACATGATTCGTCAACCTTATAAAAGTGCTTGGTGCATTGGATAGCCCAAACGACACATATAAGCCTTGTTTCGTCTTGAAGGAAGTCTTCCATTCATCGCCTTCCTTCATCCTTATCTGGTGATACCCACTTTTGAGATCAACTTTGGAGAAAACTTTTGCCCCATGCAGTTCATCGAGCATATCATCCAAACGAGGGATAGGATGTCTATACTTGATGGTGATTTTGTTGATGGGTCTTGAATCACAACACATTCTCCATGATCCATCCTGTTTGGCAACCAAGATCACAGGTACTGCACACGGACGTAAGCTTTCCTGAATCAACCCCTTATCGAGCAGTTCGGTGACCTATTTTTCAATCTCCTTTGCCTCCTCTGGACTGCACCTACATGCTGGTCGATTGGGAATGGCAGCTTCAGGCACTAGGTCGATCTGATGCTCGATTCCTCTAATAGGGGGTAGTCCCTTTGGTAACTCCTCAGGAAACATATCTTGGAACTCGCCTAACAGATCATGCACCTCGAAGGGAAAATCTGCGACCTCCTGTGTAGCCAAGCATAAGTCCTTACAAACCAACATAACAAGAGGTTTGTTACCTTTAACTGATCTCATGATCTCCTTTGCTTTGGTGAGGAAGTTAAGCTTGGTTTCTTTCTGCTCGGCGGGAACTATAGCGACCTCTTTCCTCTGCTTGCTTTCCCCGTGCTGTCGAAGCTCCCGCATGCCCTTATCAATCCTCTCTTGATCCTCGTGAATCTGTGTGGGGGTGAGAGGGGTCAAAACCAACTTCCTTCCATCCTTCTCCAATGAGTATTTGTTTGTAAACCCATCGTGAGTAACCCATCGATCAAACTGCCACGGTCGCCCCAATAGGATGTGTCCTGCATGCATTAGCACCACATCACACCTCACCTCATCTACATATTTCCTAATAGAAAAAGGCACGATGACCTGCTTTGTCACCCTGACCTCGCCAGAATCATTAAGCTATTGTAGTTTGTATGGCTTAGGATGTCTCATTGTTCGCAGCCTCAACTTCTCCACCATTAGGGTGCTCGCCACGTTCACACAACTTCTACTGTCGATGATAAGGTTGCATAGCCTATCTTGAACCCGACATCGAGCATGAAATATGTTCTCCCTTTGGATGGCGACCTCTTCCTCGATCTTAACCTGCGCGTTTAGTGCTTGCCTAACCACCAAGTCTTACACTCCAGAGCCGTCTTCGTTGCACTCATCCTCACTCAAGGCGGGCATGTCCGCGAACTCTTCCTCGCCAGCGGACTCATACTCGCCAGAAGCCCCCATGATTAGAACTCGCTTATTCGGACACTGTGACGCAATATTCCCCATGCCTTGACACTTGAAGCACTTGATGTCACGCGTCCTGCTCGCCGGAGTCCTCGTGTTCGTCTCCTTCTTCTCCCACTCCTTCGGTTTGGTTACCGCGACCTTGGAGACTGGTGTGGATGGACTCGTCGCTCCTTTAGGCTGATTGCTCGCGGAGAATCTTGATATTGAGCGAGTTCTCTTGGCTTTCACATGCTTTTTCACCTTCACAGCCATGTGTAACATTTCCTCGACCTCGATGTAGTGATGTAACTCAACGAGGTCGGCGATTTCACTATTCAGCCCATTCATAAACCTTGCCATAGTGGTCTCCTCATCTTCATCGACTCCACATCTGATCATCATGGTTTCCATCTCCTTATAGTACTCCTCGACCGTCCTGTTCCCTTGTCGCAAGATTTGAAGTTTTCGCTTGAGCTCGCGGTCATGGTGCGAGGGAACAAATCTTCATCGCATGACTCGCTTCATCTCATCCCACGTCGATATAGGTTTGTCGCCATATTTCTTGCGACCCTTAACCATCTGGTCCCACCATATATTCGCGTAGCCACAGAACTCGACCTGTGCTAGCTTAACCTTCTTTTCCTCTGAATAATTATGACAGTTGAAGATGCGCTGAACTTTAGTCTCCCACTCCAAGTAGGCTTCTGGGTCAGCCTTTCCTTGAAAGGTGGGCATCTTCATCTTGATGCTGCCGAGGTTGCGATCTAGCATGTCTCCTCCCCATCGACCTCTGTTCCCAAAACCACGGCCATAATCTTCCTCGTCGTCTTGCCTGAAACTACCCCTGATGGGTCCCCTCCTTTCAGGTCGATACTGGAATGGGGTTTCTGTACTATGATCGTCTCCCCTCTGTGCGAGCTCTCGCTGGATTCCATCCACCCTCTGGTTGATTTTATTGAACTCGTCGGTCATGTATTGTTTGAATTCCTCTAGACTGAAACTTCCTTCGTGTGGCTGTGATGAAGTCAGGATGCTGATATATAGATCTTTGCGGAATTGAAAAAAATCACCAATCAAAAGTAGCTCTGATACCACTTGATGAGAGAAACCTTAATCGAGGAACGATTAAGAATTCTGTCTTCAACGGAAACGTAGGAGCGTTGATTGTGTGAGTTATAATGGGCGGCTAATCAACCCAACAAGCGCAATTGCTTGAAGAATTGAGAAGATAAATTTAATGGATGCTATTAAACCCCTAGGATGCGATTATCTTAAGAACTCAATAGGGGAAAATCAATTTGATCAAGAACAAAAATTCAAGAATCAAAAAGAAATTCGGGTTTGAAAACAACCCAATCAAGGGATTAAACACAAGGAACTTGCAAAATTATATTGAGAAAAAAAAACTAATTTATTGTTTGCAATACACGCCTATATATAGGCTCAAAGTAGATTCCTAAACAATCTAGGAAATAGAAAAGTATTTAGAATAGGAAATCCTAGAAGGAAATAAAATATAAAAAATATGGCTCCTAAAATAAATAGAACTAAGAAACTAAATATAAGGAAATAAGAATCCTATCTAAATCTGGACGCACGGATTCTCATTGCTGAAGAAGGAATTCTGCTGCTGCTGTTGCTGCGCGCACCTGACCCTGCGAGCATAGGGTTGCTCGCACCTAGCTTGCTCGCACATGCCTCCTCCTGCTCGCTCCTTCACCAGACGTAACGAGATTGTCTACTGACCAGCCTCCTCGCCTGTCCCTTGCTCGCCATAGCTTGCTATCATTCGAGTAAACCCATTAACTAACCTTCTTGTCTTCGACCGCGTTAATGGCCCAGTAAGTTACACAAAATAGTGGCTTGTCCTTAGCGATCTCGCATCAGGTTCTCTATCTAGAACATATTTCACTTGGTTTAAAGCTAGCAATCAATGTGCCTCCAAAGATATGGATGTTGGGGAGGCACTCACAGCATTGATTGTGTAAGTGTTTGAGTGGGGAGAATGTATCTAATCTATTACACTCATAAAGAGTGAGAAATATATCTGGGAAGAGGCTAAGTCTTTAATGCTTTGAGGTCTCTTTAAGTCTCTGGGCTTCTCTCTTTGAAAAACTCCAACTTGCGCAAGAGCTTCAAGGCTTCTATTTATAGACGCCATTAATGTGCCGTTAGAATGTTTTGGCTCCAACATTGGTATTTTAATTTTGGCTGGATCTTCACAATCTTCGCCATTAATGCTTGCATTTAATGTGGAGTTGATAAGCCATAAATCTAATGAGTAGGTGAGCAACCGGTGGTTTCCTGCAAGGTTTAAGAAAGAAGAACACTACAAGTAAAATGTTAGGTAGGACTGTTCTTCCTAATGATTGCTTTTCTAACATAAGGAACAATAATGGATAATGCACACTTGTAGACACCCCATTTTTGACCCCGGTGAATAAAGGGTTTTTACCGGAGTTTTAATTAAATAAAGAGTTAAAAGTGGCATTTATAAAAATCTTACTTACATTCAAATAAATATATATATATTCAAATATTGCATTTTACATATTACTAATGTAACATATAATTTGTTT
>JAOWAN010000054.1:12340517-12357032 GCA_028566635.1 Lobelia cardinalis | reverse complement strand
GAAACCTTAAAACATCAAATAATGCACAATAACAATAAAATCAATGAATATTACGTTGGATCATTAGTCGTTGCACTTCTAGTTTGTCGTTTGACTGGAAAAGATTCATTGGTGCCGGCCTACAAATTATTTTTCTAAATTACCAACGATATAAATACAAAATCATCAAATAATGAACAATATGTAGTAGAAATGAAGAAATATACTTACCTTCGTTTTCGCCATTAATAAGAAGTTTTTTATGATGAAAGAAATCATCAAATAAAGAACCAAATCAATTGTAGAAACCCTAAATCATCTGATAATCCATAATAACGCAATTAAAAAACTACTTATGTAAGATCACTAGCCGTTGCCCTCCTTGTTTGTCTTTGTACTGGAGTAGATTCACTAGCAGTAGCCTACAAAGATTTTACCCAAATTACTAACAAAATAAACACAAATTCCCATTCTAATGAACAATATGTAACAGAAAAGAGTATAACTACTTACCTTTGTTTTCGCCATTGTTGAATAAGCTTTTGTTGATGGAATAAACGGCTGGAACCTTGCCGGCGTGGTTTTCTTCTCTGATCGCCTAATTTTCTTCTCTGGTAGCCTAGTTGATTTTGGGAAGAGAATTTTGACTAAGAATTTAGGAGGTTTGATGGTTGCTAGTGATTATTTTTTGCATGTGATAATTACCATTCCTAAATTGAAAGGATGGGTAATTTTTTCCCCAAATTTACGGAGTCTAATAAATGAGGTTTACCCTGTAATTGGGGCCCACCGGACGTGCAAGTCAAACGCCTAGAGAAGGGGCGTACCTAGCACTATACGCCTAGGTGTATAATATACTAATTGGAAGATATCTGCTCGTTTTCCTTTAGGGGCAAAGCAGTAAATAAATGATTCAAAGTATTTCGTTATTTATCAAAAGGATTACACGATAATGACTATCGATGAAGTGTTTCATTCAAATTTGCATTTTGATTTCTCCAGATGTCCTCACTTATTGTCCAAAATTTAAATTTAAATCATTTCTAAAAGAAGTAACGTACACAAGGATACTTGTCAATCATTGTACAGCCCAATACAATTGCAATGATTGAAAACATTATGTCAATCAAATGACAGCGCAAAAAAATAAATTATATTACGAAATTCTCAACAAATCGATACATCAGCCAACTGTAAGTAGAAATGGAGAAGTCTTCCATTCGCTATAGCTAGAAGACGCTTTCCAGACTTAAAGCTTTGGTTGAAAACCTACTCCTGCTGCCACATTACCTTTGATTAAATTAGTTCTTGAGTTTACATACTCTTATGAATAATTTGATCTTTGAGAGTTAGGAAATTTATAGAACTCAACTCTGCTGTTACCAAGCCAAAATTATGTCTAGTGTTTTTATTATAATTACTAAACATTAGGACAACTTTCCACACTAACGTTCAAAAAGATCGTTTAGTAAATTGTAAGCACACACAAATGTATATTTAGTTGCACGTACTCATCAAACACATATCAATGTATGACTTGAAAATTTAGGAGTATTCCGTTTTACTTTTCTTCATTGTTTCAGAGGATTTTGCATCATGTTTGCTTGAATTCGACACTTGTAATAGAATAAGAAAATATGATAAATCTTAATCACAAATTTAAGTCTCATCAACTTAATAGAGAAACCAATTTATTGGTGAACCTCTATAAATTTTGTGTGATTAACACTTAGCTTTACTTTACTCTTTTGTATTTACTTCATTTCTGTTTTCAAGTCCCCTATGAACCAGTATATCTGATTTACAAAGACATCCCTTCTGGTAAACTACAAAACTAATTTCTACAAACTAAACTATTTTTCTAAAGTTAACTCAAAGATTTCAGCTGCAACAAAACAAGCTGCAACAAAACTCCCTCATTAATTTAAGAATGAAAATTTTAACTTAAGATCATATTAGTAAAAAAAAAAAAAAAGCTTTAATACACTATTCACTTCCTCTAATCTATATTGAGCTAGGTGAAACCACCATATTTCGCGTGCTTTGAATACATATACACTAGTATATAAGGTAAATCATATCAGAATATACTATTTGTGAATTGACACTAAAAAAAGAAATACAAATCCCAAAAAAATACAAATTTCAAAATAAGACACTAATAACACACACACGCGCTGAACACACAAATACACATATTGACACCTACAAAAGCACACATCACATTGACACACAAATACACAAAATCCTTTTTTATTTATTTACACATAAGATGAAAAAGATAATTAAATTTTTAATAACCGAATTCAACTTGATTAAGTTATATATTTTTTAATTATTTTGTTCACTTAATGTTCTGGAACACAAATATTTCTAATTTTTTAGATAAAATAGTATTTTAAAAAATTTAATAATTTTCTTTTTTTGACTCCGTAGCTTGAGCACAGACATTTTCTAGTTGTTCAATGAACAAGTCCACAACAAAGTTACACCACAATATCCTCCACCTAGACTACAACTACTGTCAAGTTAATTGCTATCCAACCCAAGACACTCTCCATCTTACATAACCAATTCCAGGTTGCATACCTTGGCAGCAGGGTCTTTGGTGCAGCCAACCTAAGGCCATACTCACCTCTAATAGTCCAATAGCTCTGCCAATGATCAGTTAAACAATAGAATCAGCACTGACCAGTGCGTCACCATTTCCTTCCCTGCAGCCAAATGGAATAAAAAAAGTTGAGAGATTGAATACCCAGTAACACAGCTGCTTCGTACTTATTACGTACTCCCATGTATCAAAGTTGCAGTTGAGAATGGTCATTTGAACCCTAATGACCAAAGTCATGTTTGCACCTTTATGGGTCATTAGGTAACCACATTAATAGTACCACCTCAATCCCTAAATGTGATCATTTATATGTTTTATAACTTGACAACAAGTTAATTCTCATCAAAGATTGGTTAAAGTTCAAAAAAGTTGACGAAAATAGTCAAAACATGAGACTCATTTAGGGATGGAGGAAGTAGGATACGAGTAGACTGTCCAAACCACATTAGCCCTAGACTATTCGAAATCACATTAGCATTTGCTGAGGATAAATTATCGTAATACAGGAGTAAAACTCTTTTAGTGAAAAAAAAAAAAAAAACTCAACTTAATTCTAGTGTTTTAGTTAATTAGGTCAAGGTGTGATGCGGCGTTAGCAAGGGTCAAGGCGGGCGTGCGCCCAAGCGATGAGGCCCAAAAAAAACTAATATATATCTATATGTGTGTGTGTGTGTATTCTAATATGCTCGGTTATATTAAGCTTTTAGACATAAATGTATCGTGACATTAAATATAAAGTATCAGCCATATTAAGAATCCTAAACATGTTGACAAAAAGAAGACAAGAACACTAACTCAATTCATAATTTATAACCAATAAAATGCCAGAGGGAGTAGAAGAACAAACAGAAAAAACAAAAACAAAATAGTGAAGTCAACCAACCTGTGCCGGAGAGGGTAGCCTGTGGTTGTTGGCCCTCTTCGTCTTCGATTGATATCACGCAACAGTGATTGGGGGCTGTGTGGCCTTCGTTCAAGTCTCTGGATAGAATAGAGTTTGAGCCGTATTTTGGTAAAGATGAGAGTCGAGACTATTTAGGCTTTAAATGGTCAAGCTACGGTCAATACTGCGCCTTGGGCCTAGGCGCATATACCCAAGGCTCGAGCCTAAGCCCACGCCCAAGTAACATTGCCTCGTCTAGCCAGTTTGAGGTCCCATCTCTGCGCTAGCTGCACCGGCGCCTAGGCGCGCCTTTACTAAATATGCTCAAAGTTCTTAGTACCTTATTGACTAAGCTCAGGTGAAAGAGATTTAGAGAAACTGTAGAGCTTGGAAATCATAAGCTTATCTCTTCAGTTTATATTACACGCATGACATCAATCATAATGTTTTAATTTATGTAAATGATTATAATTTAGGTTAAAGATAGGGGTAATACTACATTTGTTAAATTAGGTTTTTAACATCCGTAAGATAAGGTTCGTATTGAAACTAAGATTTTAGTACGAGGTTCGTTATGTGGAAGAAAAAAGGACTAGGTTTACTTTGAGCTCTGGAAACTAGTACAACTTTTTTTAGTGATTTTCTCTAGTATTTTCTTTCCACTCTTCCGAGAGACTAGGTTCCCACTAGCAAATACACAATATTGAGTGGTATACCTCCTACCAGATTAGACTAGGCCATTAAGGAAATCAGCAGCCATAACCAAATAGAAATCAAATTAGGGGGATATGAACAGCCTGATTTCTTAAGAGTCCAAAAAAATAACTAATAACATAAACGTATGATCTTATATAGTTTAATTTTATGGTTCGTAACATGTAGAACAAACAGAAGATAATCAAGTAATCTAGAATTTCTAAATGAGCAAACTTATCCTTAGTGAAGCAATTCATATATTCAGAAGATGTCCAAACACATCAATCATGATGTTCAATTCAATCATATCATCCTCTGGTTAATAAAAATTACCAGCAGACTAAATGAAGAATGAGCAGCAAACATGATTAGCCTATTGAAGTAAGAAGTACTGAGATACTCACTGTAAATTGGCTGCCTACCACCTATCTAGGGTTTAAAAAGCTCATGCCTCTTTGCCTCCAGTTTCTTAAGATTATTTCGCACAACTTGAACTTTTGATGACAGGTGCTCATTATGACCCTCAACATCTCCTATTAGAGTGAGAAGCTGTTCCCTATATGCCGCACTTAACCTCTTCTTGACACGCAATTCTGCAGTTAATTCCTGAATCCTCTTATCTCTCTCATCCTGTAAAATAATCACACAGAAGAAAAGATGAACCAGCTAAAAGATTCAGATGCAGATACTGAGTTGAATCAAGACACCCAAGCTAGTCGAAGCTAACTTCACATTTCAAACATAGTAATACAAAATTAACCAACAGAACGCATGCAAAAAACTAATATATCCATGAATCTCGCACTAAAGACAAAAATAGAGAGTATGCTTGATGTACACAGAACAGAATAGATGATTTCCGCAATAATATTTCCACAAATTGGTAGCTGCTAAATGATTCATTTCTTCTTCCACTTCAGACTTCGTGCTTGCAACCGCAAGAAAGAGAAAGTGACCATTCCTCCTTCCAGAAACAAGAGTCACTTGTGATTGAGGCACATAAGAAATAGACTCTTTGATAATAGTCCTGATTTCATGTTTGCAACCAGAATAAAGAACAAGTGACCATTCCTCCTTCCAGAAACAAATGTACAGATGAAATAGACTCTTTGGTATTACTCCCTACGCACACGAAAAAAAGGAGATACACGTTCCAGATTTTTGTTCCCACACGAAGAGGGTTATATTTCCAAGTTGAACTATTAATGTCCATTTTTTGCCCATAGTTTTAAAAAACAGGATGTTTCTGTGAGTCCTACAAACAAAGTTTCAAAGTAGCACAAAGGAAATGAGCACAGTAGAACTAAAACAGTCATGCTAAAACAATTGATTTTTCAAATGAGACTCTCTTTCGGGACCGCATTAGAATGTTACGTACGAGCCAATCTAAACTAAAAAGGACTCATTGGGTGAAGTACTACAGTATTCTAATGTTTCCAAATTCTTCACATGACAACTGTATTAGTTACGCAACAATCTAAATGATTTTCAAGGAAGTGGCTCCATGCATTTGAAAAGCAAGTTCACCACAAACTATGTACATGCAATGGGTATTATATTACCATGAAACCCCCTATAATAATTTGTAAAACATTACACGGGCGGAGAACTAACATTCTCAGCTAAGGAATTTGCTGATAAGTGCAAAGTGCAAACACAAGTCAATTATGATTTAGCGAACTATGCAGCATTTAACTAACTCGCATGATTATGACGTGCTTGATGGTAATTTGTTATACCTTATTTCACATACCAGTTTTTGCATTACCCATCAGTTCACACTAGACATATATCTAACAGAATTAGTACATGACATACTTCCTGTGTTGCAATTGCATACAAAGAATCAACATAGGACTACTTTTGGAGAATTTGAGTACACTTTGACCAAAGATTTACATAAATATATGCATTTCTAAGGTTATGAAAATTACAATCAATAGTATTTTGTAAGCAGATTTGCATAGTTCACCAAGATTTACACACACACACACACACACATATCTATATCTATATCTATATATATATAAATATATATGCATTTTTACAAAATGATTACAATTAATAATACTTTTAATGCCATTTGTGGAAGGTGAATTTTTAGTACGTAAGATATAATAGAAGTACATTGAATTTTGATTTGACTTGGTCCACAGCGACTTTTGAAACAGGCAAATAGTGAGAATTTAACACAACCAGCTATGTCAAATAAACAATTCCAGAGAAAGACATAGTTGAGATGGTCTTGAGACACAATAGAGCACCAACTACAGTAGTAGACGTAAGAGAAACCAAACATACAGTTAAGACTTAAAAAGGATATGAATAATGACTTGATTGATGACCTTGCATTGGACCAGTCAAAATTCACTATGTGATTCGCTACCCCAAGTGATCGGACGGTAAATAATTATTTTCTGCTTTGATAAAAGAAGTTATTTACTCATCTAAAAGCTTAAGCTGATAGAGAGGGGTCCAAAAATGTATATTAAAGCGCAACATTTCCCCTCGTGTGCAAGCTGCTAACTCATGGAGAGACTAATAATGGTGTCTAACTAGGGACATCACGAACCAAACATGGTGCCAATATGTGCACTTAAAATACTACGGGTAAAACATGACTGAGATATCACTTGAATGCAAGACGTAGACAAACAAGATACAGTAGCCAATTCATCTACACACTTGGCATCATTTAGCACTAGGTTGAGTTGAGTGAGGACAACCTCAGGCAGAACACCCTTGAAAGCTAAGAAACAGAAAGCATGTAAGAAAAGTGTTGTATGCTTTCGGATAATGCATCTTACAAGAGGTTATGTGAATGGCAATCGTCAACGAACAGAGCACACACTATGTCCACTTTCAAAGGGCGCCTCATGGGACGACCCAGAAACAGTAGCCAATTCATCTACACACTTGACATCATTTAGCAGTAGGTTGAGTTGAGTGAGGACAACCTCAGGCAGAACACTCTTGAAAGCTAAGAAACAGAAAGCACGTAAGAAAAGTGTCGTATGCTTTCGGATAATGCATCCTACAAGAGGTTATGTGAATGGCAATCGTCAAAGAACAGAGCACCCACTATGTCCACTTTCCAAGGGCGCCTCATGGGACGACCCAGAAACAAGGAGCAAAGAGATCTAGTAATGCTATATAAGGTGTCCATGTGAGAAACAAGGAGCATAGAGGATAAATGCTGATGAGCAACACCCTTCCAACGGGGAGGTAACCTTCTTGTTTCTCCAAAATAAATAAATAAGAACGAACAGCAGAAGAAATCCTGGTATACAAAGACCGCATCCCCAAAAGACTAAGCGCCCATTACGCACCCAAAACCACCAAATGCTGATAAGCAACAGACATTAAACTGATCAGGAAATCTGGAGTACCCATCAACAAGCAACCGAGACTACTAACAAGCACCACCAAGTGCAAGAGAAAATCATTGTTTAAAGAACACAAACCGCTATGCAGAGATAAATCAATGTTAAGCAATTATGAACAAAGTGCACAGGAAGAAACTTTCATCGTCGAAAAAAGGTAAAACACCGTAATTAAGCGCATGAACCAAGATAAGCTCTTCTAAAACTGATGCAGGGCGTACATGTGGGCTGTTTGAAAAACGAACTACGTTCTAGGATTGAGGAGATTCAGCTAGGGTTTTCTTGCATGCTGATATTGAGGGTTGAAGTCAAGTCTACGTTGCAGAATTTAAGGTGCAGGAAATCAAAAGGCAAATAGGAAAGAAGGACAGGACATAGAAGACAGACCTAGGCATCATACCTAGGGTTCCGTAGGCTTCACACCCAAGGGTTCTTGAGCCTCACACCCAAGAGCAAGATGTATGACACATCCAAATAAATATTTCATTCATTCGGTCTCGCTGAAATAACAAAATACAAACACATATATAGAGGGTTTGGAAGAGACATGATTACAGGACAATGTATTCTTCATGGCTAAGCAAACTTGAAGACGAAGTACTACCTAAAGACAACAAAATGATAACCCATGTCTCCTCACGAAGACCTACTCTGTCAGGCAGACAAATAAATGCAACAATAAGCAAATTACTGAATTGTCCTTTATATACACACAAACACTAAGAAACTAATTTAATTAGAAAAGGATAATTAATCAGAGACTAAGAAAGACACACGGACGATTAATAGTACTAGAAATTTCTAAACTCTAGTTTGTCGAGCGCAATCCATAAATTGTCTTTCCCAGGTCTTTTTCTTATAAGCATTTTTCTCGGGTCTTTCTAGGGCTTCCTTGGACTGCGATCATTCTCCCCATGTTGGAGACAGCTCGACCTCGAGTTTGGAAGTGCTCAAGTACTAAATAAAAGATCCAAAATTTTATGCACTCCTGGAACTTCATTACTTTGACTGTCTCATCAATCATAGTACCATTGTAAATTCCTGCCATGCCATCCTCTTTTCATTCTACTTTGATCTTCTCTTGAACAATAATCAAAGTTTGAGATGTCGTCCATATTTCTGTTTGGATGCACATAAGTTACAGGATATTTATGCAACTGACAATCTGGTTGGAAGCTTCACATAAGTAAAAGGAGTCTCATTACGTACTGCTGCCACAATGTAAGGTTTGTTGAGATATTAAACCCGCATCGGAATTAACAAGTCATGCATTCAATTAATAAAGACCATGGGATACTCCTCTCATAGCCAATTGGTTTTGAGATGAACCCAGACGAATTTAACATAGTAACAGAGTCGGGTTATAACCTCCCCGCTCATTGTTTTGGCAGTCCCTCTCCTCCCAACCGAGGATACAATGCGTGAAGTGGAATATTTTTTTTAAAATATTATTATTATTTTATTTTATTTTATTGATAAAAGAAGAATATCATTGATAGAGAAATATGTTACATAAGAAGGTGAACAAGAGGTCCACCGTCCACCAAACATCAGAAAATAAATAACAAACAAAAGTACATCTCTTGACAAATCTCCCAAAGACAAACCTAGGAAAGCGCCAAAACTCCTTGCCCAAAGAGAGAAAAGAGAAAAAGCATCATCCTTTGAGCTAGCTTTTAGGATGAGAATAACAAATGGTGTCAAGTGCCCTACATGAGCCAGCACAATGGCCCACGATGATCTACTTCCAAGCCACCCAATCCAATGCCCAAAAGGGTCCACGTCGTAAGGCCCCAGCTCCAGTACATGTGAGGGATAGTGTTGAGACATTAAACCCACGTGTACTAATAAGCATTGCATTCAATTAATAACGAATGTGGCTTGAGATGGATGTCTCGGGACCGATAGTACAACATGGATTTGAACGAACGACTTTATTAGCAAGGAAATAATCTTAAATCTCCAGATGCTCACACAGAGATAAAAAGGACGGGACGACCAAAAAATGGAAATGACTCAGTGACATCACACGGCACAAGTATCGACCTATATTGGGGGAATAACATTGATATTCCTTTAGAGTGCACGAATAACCAATAAAGAAACATTTCAATGAATGTGGATCCAACTTGCTAACTTATGGTTGAACAGACTCGAAACAACTCGTACATCTGATTATCTTCGGAACTACCGGAAACCATATTTAGAAGGATGGAGGAGAGAGTAAGGAACATGTCCATTAAGAAATTAGAAGATGATTAATGAGAAAGGAAGTTGTGTGAACCACACCCCCAGCAACCTTCATATGGAACATTATTGCTCTTGCAAGTCGCAACCTCCAGTAGATGGCAATCTTTGCAAGGAGAAATTTGATTTTCCCCACGGTTGGTTCAGGATTTGTGCACAATCAGAAGCTTGGGTTTTAGATCATGGCACATACTAGAGAGCTGGCCCATGTTTTAGTTTGTTTTGTAACATCTGGATTGAGAGGAATACTCACATCTTCAGGTGGAGTTGCCTTTACCTCTTCTATGACAAAAGGTTTCCTTTCAAGCTTCTCTTCAGGAGCGGAGTTTGGGGGCGTTCTAAGGCCTTCCGGTAGCAGATTTCTCTAGGAGTTGGCGTGATGTTATAGTTATGTTTTGTCTAGTTTTCATTGTTCTAGTGTTCTATCTTTTTCTCTTCGTTTTGTTGTTAAGATGGATTCCTGATCTGCCTCCTAATATAGTCTCTGTCTCTCCTTTTCCCCTCTTTATTCTACTAATGTTTTTTTTTTTTATCCACGCACAAAGACAGAAACAAACAAATAAACAAACCTTGTCCAGAATTAGATATAGGAGTTAAAGCTTCTGACTCAATTTTGACAGGCTAAAGTAATTCCAAGGTAACCTATTGAAATCCTGAATTCGTGATAATAGAATGATAAAAAACTGGTCTCCACATCTCGCTTTTGCGCTAGAAAATTTATGTGTGCTTCTCTTAGATCATCATTAGCATTTAGAGGAGTGTCCATTGCAGATCTTTCAATACATTGGAGCATAGTTCTGTGCGAGCCTATAGTACTTTCACTTCATTTCTTTCTTTATTCAATTTATTTTTGTTTACTTCTTTATTTTCAGTTAAAAAATTCTCCCATGTTTTTTTATATTCTCCTCTACTCCCGCAAGCATCATTTTTCTATCCTTTTTTTGGAGAAGAAAGAAGCTGGTCCTTCTATCTGCAGGGAGAAATTTAAGCAAACATGATGCTTAAAGCACACGATCCAATTACCCTTGCTCATGAAATCATTATGAATACACGTCAAAAACTATACTACACTAAAATAAAACCATGAATACTTGTGATAGAAACTCACGAAAGCATTCAGGGCTTATGAATCCTACATCATGATCAAAATAATCTCATATATCTCCACAATATCATACATTCTACCCCAATTCCCCAAGAAACTCGATGCTCCTAGCATTATTGCTATACTTTAAAACTACTCTTCCGTTCCACTTCAAGAGTTACACTTTGACTAGTTACAAAATTAAGAAAGGGCTTGAAAACATGTAATTATCCTAAATGCCCGTTCATATGAGGCTCGCATTTATTCTTTGCAAAAAAGGGGGGGGGGGGGTAAACTTGTCAAATGGAATGGCTTAAATGGGAAATGTAACTCTTCAAGAAGGACAACACTAAAAGGAAAGTGTAGCTCTTGAAGTGGAATGGAGGGAGTAAAACTTTCTCCTTATCCACAAACGCTCAACGTTATGTACAATGTTTCATCAACCTACAAGATGAGACCATTGAAATTCCTCAAAATTTGAGAAGGAAACGGAGCCAATTGCCAATATCAGACTTCAGAAAATAAGCAAAGCATGCATATGGACCAATCTAGAAGCCCCTTACACCAGGAAAAACAACTCCAACTCATTAGATCAAAGGAACCTATAATGTTTTTTCATTTGAAAAGGAAATCTTATTAGACCACCACAAACACCCCCACACTGCCAAAGCAGGCTGGCATCTCTACCGCTTTCAAATCCTCATAAGTGAATCTGAAGAAGAAGAAAAATAACATCGAACTGGGATAAACGTTCTCTTCCCCAACTACCCCAACAAAATATTCCATCGACATCAAGCTATCAATGAAGAAATAACGGAACCTATAAATATGAGTTGAAAAACCCACTAACCAAACACAAGACAGGTTAATAAAGTATTACAAAGTACAATTGCCCTAGGATTAGAATACCGAGTCAAGATAGAGAAAATGCCTAAAACCGGACTAATACACAATTTTGATTGCCATGTGGTCAATCTGTGCAATCCATTATTTTGGAATATACAAGTGAGAAACAAAATAGAAGGAGCTAAGATTCCAAAAACTTAATAGGTCATAATCTTGAGGAAACGAAAAAGAAAGAAGGCCATATACTAAACTACAATTCCAAAAGCAAAAAAAACTGTATTCAAAAGCTCCGAAAAACTTACAAATGCAGGACGTCTCATGGAAAGTGAAACAACGAGGGGATGATTATGGTCCCTCACAAATTTCCTAACAACCCACCGACCGGGTTTTTCTCTCTTCACTAAAAGCATTGCCGTACAACCATCTCTTCGTCTATCCTTCTTTTGACTCGGAATGCTCTCTGTTCTCTGATTATCAGACGCCCCTCTGCATCCAAGTCCACGAGAAATAATCGATCCGTCACGCTCTGACTTTCGGGATGACAAAACACGGGTGACAAATCCTACCCGTCCAGCATATTCATCATAGAATGCTCTGGCTGCATCTTCTGACTCGAAAAACATGCCCTCACATGGTTCCTGGTTTCCATCGACATCACGCAAAACCAATTCTCCTCCCCCAGATGTTTCGACTCTTCCAATGCCATCATCTATTGGAGTTTGCATGTTCACTGAAGCGACCTCACGTAAAACCAATTCTCCTCCCCCAGATGTTTTGACTCTTCCAATGCCATCATCTATTGGGGTTTGCATGTCTACTGAAGCAACAATAATAGAGTGATTAGTCATTTGAATTAAATTTACATAATTCGATAACACAACCACAAGTGATTGTCAATCTTCAACAGTGATCAATATGATTAACTTAAAATATTGTTATCTAAATATGAGATCAGGCTAAAATTTACCAAACAGTTTAGGACAGAAAAACATAAATAGCTGAGCAATTAATGAATTTTCAGAAAAATCAGCACGGCCAATTATCTCATCTGCTAGCTAAGAATATTGTAGATGGCTGTAATCAATGATAGCCTTTAGAAGGGTGCTGCTTAGCAAATGGAAAGCAGTGCTTCATTAGTTAAGCTATTCTTTCATCTTCCTTCTTTTCCTTTCTCACTCCTCGTATCGACTTTTTCTTCTATCTGTATTGTATTCTTGCTTGTATACACACTATAATAGATATCAGAGGAGAATATAGCCCATTATCGTTCGATTAAATCTAATTCTTCTTCGCATGGCTTTCTCTCGTTACATAAGAGCTTAGAATAGCTCCCACGGGTTTGTTACATTATCTTGTCTTCGTGTATTTTTTGCCGGTAAGAGAAAGAAAATGAACATTCAAGTTCACAAAAATACGCTAGCATCTGGGTACAAAATAATAAACTTAATAATTTCAGTGTGAACTAAGCTCATCATATGAAAATAAACAGAGGCGAAAACAGATACTCCGCTGCCTCCAAAAATCCTCCGCTTCCCACATAGAAAAGTCAAAATAAGAAATTATCATTTCACATACATTTATGACGTTCTAGATTCTAACATTTCAAACATTGTAGTAATAATATTAAGTACACAAAAAATTAGCAATCAATTTTTATAAATGCACAAGAACAAGTAATTTTTTTTTAAATGCTTGATCAAAGTTTAATCACTAAAAATAGTCAAAAAAATAAAAAAGAAGATTTTGTTGGGACGGAGGAGGGTATAATTCACAAAAACCTAAGCCTGCAAGAATTCACCAGCCACACAAGCATTATTATTTGAATATTTTTCCTCCTTCTTTCTTGATGATAAACAGTGCTAATGATTGATTTAGCTACAACAACATAATCCCAATAATTCAAAGAAGCCCAGATCAATAAAGCAACAAAAATTAAAACTTTTTGTGGGTAATAGCTAGTAATGAGCGAAGATGAAAGATGACAAGAAACACCTATACAGAACTTGCAAAGGGTTCATCTTAATGACTAAAAATTAAGTTCAGATAGATTACAAAACCTTTCAAAGTGAAAGTTAAACAAGGTTGGAGAAAAAACTTACTCAGAATTTGGGATTTGAGGATGATGATTCAGGTAAGTTTGAGGTATCGTCAAAAACACTGCCAGAGGAGGAGGAGCCACCGGAGGAAGGAGGAGGAGAGTCGTGGGAGTTCACCTTCTTACTAACCTACAATATGGGCTCAAGTACAACTGACATGGTAAAAGCTGATTGGTGTAGTAATTTAGAAGATGGATAACTGTTGGAGCCTGGCCAATCACGTTTTGACGCCTTCTGTGTACAGCCGCAGCTGATTTATCCTTGGGTTTGATAGCAATAGGCATTAGTAACCCATAAATCAGCAAATTTAACGATCGCTCCAAGTGGTAAGCGGCTTAAGTTCACTTAAAGGAGGTCTTCATTTTGAGTCTCACCTTTCCGTTGGGAGATTCACCCGACAATACTAGATGCGCGACTCGAGTTGAACTGGATTAGTAAGGATATAGTTCTTAATACTAGCGAAAAACTAAAAACAAAATTCACCAAATTTTTGAAAAAAAATAAAATATCTTTTAAAGGTGAGTTTTAAAATGCTACCTTTTAATAATAAATTTTGACACACTTTTAAATTAAAAATATATTGCATTTAATTTTGATAACGTTGCACAAGATACATTCATCGGCAAACATATATTGCCTCTGTTTCAAAAAAAAATCTCATTTTGAATCATTTTAGTAAATTATATTTAACTTGTTCAAATACTTATAAAAATAACATTAATATTATGAAATTATAATTAAAACTTATCAGGTAAAAAAAATTAATGATTAAATTAATAATTTTATAATATGAAGTAGAATCTTGTAAAAATGAGATCAAAAGTAAATCTGATCACCACAATATGTAAATGAAAAGATTTTTAGGACGGAGAAAGTACTTTACGATGTGTTAACATAGTTCTTGATATCAGTGATCAATAAAAAAAAAAAACACCAAATTTTTGAAAAAAAAAATAGCTTTTAAAGGTGAGTTTTAGAATGCTACCTTTTAATAATAAATTTTGAGACGCTTTTAAATTAAAAATATATTGCATTTAATTTTGATAACGTTGCACAAGATACATTCATCGGTAAACATATATTGCCTCTGTTTCAAAAAAAAATCTCATTTTTAATTATTTTAGTAAATTATATCTAACTTGATCAAATACTTATAATAATAACATTAATCTTATGAAATTATAATTAAAACTTATTAGGTAAAAAAAATTAATGATTTTATAACATGAAGTAGAATCTTGTAAAAATGAGATCAAAAGTAAATTTGATCACCAAAATATGTAAATGAAAAGATTTTTAGGACGGAGAAAGTACTTTACAATGTGTTCTTATATATATTTTTCTTTTTGATTTTTAACTTTTTTCTATCATTGATCTCACACTCATATGTGCATCTCTTAGGAATGATGTGGCAAATGCTTTGGCCAGACAAGCTTCGCAAACAGCGTGTTCGATGCAAATCTGGAAGGAGCCTCCATCTGCGGTGATTCCGCTCATGTGTGAAGATGCGACATCTTAGTTAGTCTTCCTTACTTTTGTACTTTCTTTTCCATGTGTTACCAAAAAAAAAATATATATGCATCTCTTACACAAAAAAGAAAAGACTGTCGTGCCCTCTAATTAATTTGGTTATACAAGGGGTACGTACCTTATTTGTTGCGTTTTAATATTTTTTTAATTAAAAATAATAATTTTATTGTACTTTGTGTATATTTGAAGGAAATAGTTATATAGATATATGCTGGGATTAATCCTCTCAATGAGAAATAATGTGGTTAATTTATTGCATGAATCATGAGATACAATGTATTTTGTCGGTGATCATCTCCAATGCATTTTGTTAGTGATCATTTATCATGTGGTACATTTACTTTGAGCTGGCTTGACTCCAAAATGGGCATATGTACAATTGCAAAAGGAGTAATGGAAATCACACATTTTGGAAAGATCCTATTAAAGGGAGAGTGAGGTGGTTTATATCGTATGGTGGAAAATATAGTTCCTAATACTCGGACTTCAAGATTTTGTTGAAAACAAAGTGCATAAGAGTTGATCGCTTTGAAGAGTGAACATGTTCTACGTTTTCTTGTTGGTAAAAAATGAAATTTCTCCTAGTGAAGAGGTCATATTGAGATCCCCCTTTGGAACCGACAAGTAATGGCGACTCGATTTCAGCTGCATATAGGATTAACCGATTGTAAATCAAGTGGGTAGATCAAGGTCTTGATTTGATTATGTGTAGCTGGTACAAATAAATAGTCAATGGTAGGTTTGTGGAACTTACAAACCGATTATCTCTATTTTGAGTCTCATGATGATATTTTTTCTTCTCATGTATTCGAAGAGGAATATTGTTGGAATTCATCATCTCAATGAAAAGCAATGTGGGTGATTTGGTGTATGAACTATGAGATACAATATATTTGATTGGTGAACATTTATAATGTTGTATATTTGGCGATACATGTTTCCAATGATGCGCTGTACTCGATAAAGATACAATGTATCTGAATATTCTTGAGACATAACTGTTAGCAAAAATTAGTACAGATAATAATAATCGTATGAACGAATTGAGAAAGCAATGAATAAAATACCGTAAAACAGTACCTCTCGAATTGAACGCAAGAACCGCGAATCAGAACTGCGAAGGATCTCGTATTGTATACGATTTCCTTAAAGCGAAATTG
>JAOWAN010000054.1:12316036-12340417 GCA_028566635.1 Lobelia cardinalis | reverse complement strand
AAGACGTTATGCGACAAAGAAAATATTTTTGATTTAACTTGTCGAACGCTTACCCCGCTTTCAGTGATGGTATTAACAACGTTCTGTCGTCGATTATTCCGACGGTTATTCTGGTTGTCATCTCGTCGATCGTTGTCGCGACGGTTGCCACCACCTTTTTTGAACTCTTCCAGGGAACCTTCATTGATTAGCCTCTGGATTGCTCGCTTCAGCTTCCTGCAATCCTCAGTATCGTGGCCCACATCATTATGGTAGGCACATTTCTTGCCATTCTCCCTGTATTGAGCTGTGTCTGGATTAAGGGGAGCGGGAGCATTGAGCTTGTTGTCGCGATTAGCACGTTCATGATGTGCTCGCGAGAGTGGGTGAGCTCTGTAAAGTATTCCACTCTGGGTGCCTTGCCATCCTTCTTTCCCCCCTTGTCCTCTCTTGCGCGAACCACATCAGCGCGATAATTGCGACCTTTGTATTTCTTGGAATCTTTCATGTCATCGTCGTTGCTATCATCCCTCCTATCTCTCTTTGATTGATAGTTGCGACCTCTGCGATAGGGACCAAATCTAGCAAAGAACTCGTGCTTTGCACGACGTATTATAAAATTTTAAAATAAAATATTAAATAAATAAAAAGTGATGTTGATTTCCGTTAAAATTATTTTCTTCCAAAATAAATAATTAATTCAAAATTTTCAAATGAGTGTCTGCGAATTACGGTTAAGAGTTAGTTTCTGTAATAATTAGTAAGTTATTTATTAAATATAATTTTTATGTATTATTAATAAAAATAATAATAAAACTTATTAAAAGTAGATAAAAAAATATTATATATTTAATCAAATAAATTTGTTAACAAATAAAACTTAGTTAAATTTCTTTCTTCTCACACAATATTTCTCTTGTAAATCATCCTTCTTCCTTCCTAGTTGAGGTAATTGATTTTAGTATGAATTAATATTTTTATAACCAAACCAATATAAAAAAATTTCTTTTATGATCTTTTTCAATTTGATTTATTTTTTATTAGCGATATTTAAACAGTAATAAATGCATCATCACTCCTAATAAAAAAGTATTAATGTTTCAATAATCAAATTCATATCAAGAGTCTTGCTCCATTCTTTATCTCCCATTTTTCTCCTAATAACATCAAATCTAATAAATGCATTTTTACTCATAATTGATGATTAAATTAAATTAATTTTTCACATTTAACCTATATTGATCACTAACTAATACTGCTACTTTAATACATACTATGATAAATGCATTCTTAATCATAATTGATAATTAAATGCATTCTTACTCCTAATTAATAATAAATTTATATAAGTTGATTTTTAACGAGCGTGTATTGCGGATGCTCTTATAAAGACCTCTAGCATAGGTGGAAACTGTGAAAGACAGTTATCTTTTTATCGTAGATTGCTAAATATCGTTCCTAATTTTCTTACTACCGCCCAATTAACACAAAAAATATCCTTACTAAAAAAAAAAATTCCAAAAACGACCAAATACTCACTCTCTCTTTTATCCTGACCACTAATATATTCTTACACGTCATTCACGCCCCCACAAGACCCAAACACTCTTTCTACCCTCTCGTGTTGGGTTCTTCATTGGGTTTGATTTTTTTTTCTTTTCCAATATAGATAAACAGTCATTATTTATGGGTTAGTTTCTTTTCAAGAAATTACTGATCTTTCATGACTTAATTTTCTTTGGAGGGTGAATTTTGAAAATTATTACAATAGATCATAAGGTTTTTTTTTTCTTCTTAAAAGTAAACAAAAAGTTTTCCCTTTTTCAAAAAAAAAAAAATGATCTTCAATTTGTGAATTGAGAAGGGTGATCATAGTTGAAAAGTTGTATACTTATAGATGCTAACCCACTTCGGAAATTCACGAGCTAAACTGGTTCTGAATCTTATTAAATGGTAAGCTTCTTTAGCATTTCAAAGTGTATCTAAAGTAAGTCGAACTCTGAAAATATGTTTGGCTAAGGGGCAAAGTAACCCAGAGTATGGTAGGTATTCATTTTTATTAAGCTGGAAAACCTCACATTCCTTTACACATGTCTTGATTTCATCTTGCATGGAGGGCCAAGAAAAGAACTACCCTACCCTTTTAAGGGTCACATCCCTCCCTGAGCGGCCTGCAATACTCCACTATGTAATTCATTGATGATCTGCTGCCTAAGAGTTCCACTTGACCCCATGAAAAACTTGCCTTCTCTTTTCAAGACTCACTATTGCAATTCCCAACCCCCATTGTTGTCCTTGTCCGTAGCTAACATAGTGAATTCTGGTACAGTCCTGTCCCCTTCATAACTAGTGATGATCTCAGTAAGCCAAAGAGTCCTGACATCGGATATCTCATAAGCTTGGCATGTCTTTGATTCCTCCCCTTCTCTAGGTAATTTGGACAAGGCATTTCAACCAAGTTTTTAGTCCCCTTTTGTACCTTATCTCATAATCTAGCCCCATTAGTTTAGACAACCATTTCAGCTGTAGAATGCCTGTGACCCTTTCCTCCAGGAAATATTTTAAACTTTGTTGATTAGTCTTGATCACAAAGTGGTGCCCTTGTAGATATCTTCTCCACTTATCCATTACCATGATAATAGCTAAGAACTCTTTCTCATAAGTTGACAAGGCCTGGTTTTTAAGACTCGGTCCTTTACTTAGGTAAGGCAAGGAAGGATCTCCCTTGCTGCATCAGCATTGCCCCTACTCCAAGGTTGCTTGCATCAGTCTCAATAGTAAAAGGGAAGTTAAAGTCAGGCATGGCTAAGACAGGTGTTATAGTCATAGCTTCCTTCAGCTGGTTAAAGGCCACTTGTGCTCGGGAGTTCCACTGGAATGCATTCTTTTTTTGGAGTTATGTAAGTGGCTTAACAATCCCTCCATAATTCTTGACAAACCGTCTATAATACCCTGTCATTCCCAAAAAACCCCTTAATTGCTTGATGTTATTAGGCTGAGGCTGAGGCCAGCCCTGAATTTTCTGTGGGTCAGCAGACACCCCTTCCCTAAAAATTATGTGTCCTAAGTACTCTAACTCAGGCTGGGCAAATGAACACTTGCACTCCTTAGCAAATAGCCGGTGTTGCTGCATTAGTTCAAGGACTGACCTAAGGTGTTGCTCATGTAGTGTTGGACTATAAACAAGGATATCATCATCAAAAAAAAAAAAGAAACTAATTTCCTTAAGAGGGCTCAAAGACTTCATTCATCAATGCTTGAAAGGAAGTTGGAGCAGGTAAGTCCAAAAGGCATGACCCTAAATTCAAAGTGGCCATGGTGTATTCTAGAGGTTGTTTTAGGGATGTCTTCTTGGGCTACTCTTATTTGGTGATATTCTGACCAAGTGTAATTCAGTGAACCACTGTTCCACCTTTAGTTCATCAAGTAGCTCCTCAATCACTTGAATAGGGAATTTATTCTTAATAGATAAATCATTAAGTCTCCTGTAATCCACACATAATCTCCAACTTCCATCCTTCTTTATTACTAATAAAACAGGAGATGCAAAGGGACAATTACTTTGCTGAATTATACATGCTTGTAGCATTTCCTTGACCTGCCTTTCTATTTGTGTCTTCTGTGCATAAGGTATTTTGTAAGGCCTTTGAAAGGTGGGGTTGCTTGCATCCTTGAGAATAATTATGTGGTCTTGTCTCCTTTGCCTTTTGGCTCTTGAAAAACTTCTAGATACTCCTGCACCAGCTTGTGAATGATTGATGGGATAGTTCCCTTGCCATTTTCTGCTTCCATGTAAAATAGGTAACTAGTCAACCCTTCTTTGGTTTTCCTGAGGAGTCTGGATAACCCCTTCCCACTAATCATCTGTAAATTGCCTTCTTCAGTTACACCCTTAAGCACCATTTTCTTCTTAGCTTGAGAAATTGTCACCTCCATTTTTGTGATAATCAAAGGTCAATGGGCTATATTTCTTGAACCAATCTACTCCTAGCACATCATCACACCCTCCTAGTTGTAGGACGCTTAAATTACTCATAAACTTGTGTCCATTGATGGTCCAACTGAAGTTGGAGCACATAGTTTCACTAGCAAGTCTGTTCCCAACAGCCACTTTGACAGCCAATGCAGAAGTGTCCTCCTCCTAGTATCCTAACTTTCTCAGGGTAGAAGGATCAATGAAACTATGAGTTGCACTACTATCTATGAGAATTGTAATAGGATTCTTACCAATCATACCCCTTACTTTAATAGTATCATGGGCCATTCCTCCTGTAATTGCTTGTAATGAAATCTGGCTACTCTCTCCTTCTTCTTCACTACATTTCTCCACTACCCCATCCACTTGCTCTGCACTTTCTTCCATACTATCCGGTGTCCCTTCCCCTTATCCCTGAAGCATATACAACTTAACGCTGCAGACATGCCCAGGGTTGAACTTATCATCACAATGGAAACAAAGGCCCTTCTGCCTCTCCATTATTTCAGAATTGGATAAGGATCTAGGTTTGTTGCTGATTTGGGGGGATTTGTAAGAATTTTTGCTGTTGGTGTGGCTGGTTGGATGTGTAGTTATTGCCTCTGGGGTCTGAATGCATTGGTCTGTAAGGATAAGTGGATGGTGTTCCGGTTTTAGTGATGTTTGCCTTAGCTTGCTTAGCTAATGTCATTGCATCCTCAAAGCTGGTAGGCCTAGCCATGTTAACATCCCCTTTATCTCCTCCTTCAGCCCACTAATAAAACTGGAAATTAAGTACTCCTCACTCAAACTAGGCTGCCTAGCGACAAAATAAGCTCCGAGTTCTTCAAATTCCTGAAGATATGCTTCTGCAATTGTAGTTTGCCTTAATTTGTTGAATTTCCCTTGTGGATTGATGTATTCTGTTGCAGTGAATCTTTGGACAACAGTATTGGCAAACTAAGCCCAAGGGCATCCACTCTCTCCTAATGTAATAAAACTGGTAAAAGTGGTACCAATGACCAGCTCTCCCCTCAAAATAAGTGGAGGCAAATCTAGTCTTCCTGTGGTCCTCCATAGGATTAAAATCAAAATATTGATTGCATCTTATTACCCATTCCCTAGGATCTGCTCCTTTAAACCTTGGAGAGTCCATTTTTGGGGTTTGTTACCCTACCATGGTTGCTAGTAATGGTGATTGTGGTGGTACGGCTGTTAGTAGTAGTAGGGATACTAGACATTCACAGGTGGTGGATCAGGTTGATGTGGAAAGTAGTAGGGCTGCTGAGGATTGGATTATAGAATGGAGGTGTGTTGGATGTGGTTTGATAGACCGGTTGGGTTTGGTAGGGGGTGGAGGTTGGCCGGGGATAGGATCCATGTAAGGTATATTTTGAAGGTGGGGTTATGCTGTCTTGCAGGTTGTGAATTTGGGTGGTAATGGTTTGGCTTTGGCCTTGGTATTGAGTGTAGTGGGATGACATTTGTGGATGATTCATGGAATATAGAGGTGAGGGTTAGTGGTTCTGTGGGGGCATATGTATAGCAGCTAATTCTTGATAAAAGGAGGACTTAGAGTTGGATTAACTTCATGTCTCAGGTGACTGTGCTGGGACTGTTGCTGAGGTGTAAATGGTTGAGTGTGTGTTTCCATGGCCTCAGTCATTCCTTTCTCTATGCCTACCACCGAAGGATTTGAATTAGCATTATATGGTTGCTTCTCCTTCTCTCTGTTCATGGACAGCAGCAGTTTTTGAATCTATCATTTCCCTCTGCAAAGGGATGTTTTCATTATCGCAAGTTGGCATCAAAAACAAGGAGTTAGCCTCAAAACCCCTCTGGTCGAGCTCTTTCATCCCTCTCCGATAATTGGTTTTTGAAATGAAAGTCTCTCGGCGGCTTTCACGCTTGTCCGAGCGCAGGAGCTAAAGAGAGGGACAGCAAGTCAACAAGGAAGCTAAAGAAGCGGTTGCTCTATCCCTTTAATCCTGGCTTCCTTCTCTACCTTATCCCTGAATCTCTGTGAGAGAGTGCTCTATCCCTTTAATCCTGGCTTCCTTCTCTACCTTATCCCTCTGTAACTCCTCCTGTAGATGAGTAAAATTCTTCTCCTGTAGCTCCAGACTCTTCTTTATGGATTGAAATCGTGTGTCTTCTACCATTGCCACAAGCCAAGGCTCGTCTGCTTTGATATCACTGTCAGCGCATGAATCCAATCTCCACTATTCCAATTGATTGATGATTAAAGGATTAATACTACAGAAAATGTAAAGCAATCTAACTAAGACATCCGCCATGCGAGCTCAAGCTAAACCCATGGTGGCCAATGCTAAGCTACTACTATTCTACCCTTAACAGAAAAATGAAAATGTGTTCTCCCAGCTAACAATTCCTCTCCTTCCTTGGCTATTTACGTTGATTCCCTCGTTGATCCCCTCCAACAGATTGGCTGCCTGCATGTGCCATTGTTGCTGCAGCTACCATTCTATTAGAAAACTCGTGCAATGCTCATGATATGGTTCCCTCTCCTGCAAAGTCTGTAATGCCCTTCCTTAGCTCCAGATAATGACTGTCTTTCCCTTCCTCTCTATTTTAAAACGGTAAAAGTAAAATACAGATCTTAGGTTAGATCTGTGACAGGTTCATTTACAGCCATAGGTTGTTTCAAAATGGCCAACAGCAACTTTGGGTGTCCAGTTCTACTAAACCGTAGGTATTGCATATAAATTTATATTTCATACCTTCTTTCTAATAGCTATTAATGTCATTTTGTAAAAAGAAAGAAAAAATATATAGGTCAAATTTTCATGCAGATCAAGTCTAAGCTATACAAGGAGAGAGTAACCTTGGGGAAAATAGTTTATGACAGCACTTTTCATGATACACGGAAAAAATCATCGTCCAGCATAAAAATATGTTACATTAGGGGAAAGATAGAAGTATCTGATGGAGGGGGTGCCATAAAACTCCACAAACTGTTGTTCAATACAAACTCAGTATCATGCTCATGACTTGGGTCTAAATTACGCTCATGACTTGCCATAGTCTTGCCCCACTAAACACAAAAATTTAAGCACAATGAAGGGAATAAAATGACCTTGCACAACGAAACACAATAACATGATGAAACAGTTCTACAAACATTTCTGTTAGTGCACGAGACATTTGAGGTAGGACCATGGATAGTTGATCGAATCCAGACACACCATTACAACAACTAGCCTGATAGTGCAACTTAATCTGGATTTTCATCACTTCTTGATAAACTAAATTTATGACTCATGGATGCTCAATCCCACGCATGCTAACCCACTCTCAAATTTCTCTACATTCATTGGACAAAAAAAAATTATATATATATATATATATATATATATATAGAGAGAGAGAGAGAGAGAGAGAGAGAGAGAGAGAGAGGATGTACATCGATACAAGCACTGCATATTTGGTGCAAGTATATTTCATATGGAGAAATATGTTCATCTCTAAGGCACCACACTTGAATTGAAGGTGCTGCGAGGCAAGCCATTTTCATTTGTAGCTACTTGCTGTTTAGCCTGTGCCTTAAATGAAACTTCCCATACTATACTGGTTAGAAAAACCAGGACCTCGTTTCCATTCTACACCCGCACCTTTACGAACCCATCTGTACTCATTCACATTATTGAGTAGCCAGGACCACCTCCACCTTCCGGTACTGTCCACTTGATGTTTTGCTCCGGGTCTTTGATATCACAAGCCTAATGAGAGGGAAGAAGAAAGTGCACAAATATAAGTGCCAACGAGGATAGACTGCCATATAAAGTATTCTATCCATCCCACAAAGAAAAGGACGCCTTGACTATTTGCAAATTAAGAAAATGGTTTAAAAGAAGCGGATTTTCATAAAAGCCCACAACAGAAAACCCATGTTTATTCTTTACAAAAGCAAAGGGTCATTAAAACGGGGTGGCCCAAAAGGGTAATGTCCTTCAAGTAGGACAAACAAACAAAGAAAGTATCCCTCACTCTGCGGATGGAGGGAATATAAGATTTAGAGAGGCACGGTATAAAATGCATGCCTTCTTGGGGTTGGTTTTCAAATTATGACAAGTGATGTGATAGTGTGAAGTTTTTTCTAGGAAACAGGATGCCTAGTAGTACCCATGCTATTTGTATTATACAAATTTCTGTGACAAACCAAGAGCCCCTTACCTAACAAACTGCCCTTTTTGGTCCAGCTTTTACCCACATAAATCTTCTGTCTGAACCATTGTTCTTTGTGTACCTACATTATCACAAACTTGAAATTCTATTACTCCCTCCTTCGCAGATGAAGAGGGACACTTTCCTTTCTACACTATCCGGCGTGTAGATGGACATGTCCTTTTTGATCCATCCCATTTAACAATCTTACCCCCTCTTTTTTCCTCTCGTTTTTCGCGAGGGATAAACATGAGTCTCTTATTAGGGGTGTTTAAGTATATTATCATGTTATCAATATATTTCCTAAATAAAGAATTAGTCTAAGTGTTCTTTTCATGTGGGGCCGAGGGAGTAACAATTAAAAGCTTTCTCCGGAAACAAGTGGGATTGGTTATATATGTTGACAATGTATATACTCGAGAGTTGCACATTTCTGTAATTCTGGATACATTAGAGAAAACGGGATTTGAGGGAAAGGGGTCTCTAGGTTTCACTACTTTTTTTATTTATTTTTTCGACGCCTCTAGGTTTCACTACTTATAAAGCCAAAGACGAATCTGACACTTATGTGCATGTGAGGAGCATTTAATTGAACATATAGCCGAGTGGGTGAATAATGGAGGTGGACCAGGTGGTCATGAAATTTTTTAAGGAGGTATCTCATCCTTGTGAATAATCAGGGTAGCACTATTTGGAACAAGGTAAGAAATCCATTTAACAAATTACGCCTATACAATTAAATTAAACCCTTAAGGTTTTGTTTAATACATTTTTCATTTTTCTCAATATTTTTAAAATTTTATTTATTGTCGTCTTTGCTTCAACTAATCAATTAATGGATAAACTCTAAATTCTCAAATCCTTGAAATAATCAATTCTCCAGAAAGTGGTATTATAAAATATAATTGTAGAAATATGTTTTCATTATATTTTGAAATAAATTATATATGTACATAAACATATGAAACATCATAAGTTATGATGTAAGTATCCCCCAATAGTGTCTTAATTTTTGACACCTTTTAGTCGAGTCCGCATATCCTAAAGTTTATAACCCATTAACCTATCTGATCCAACCCGGTTAAAACCCAATTTCCTAACCCAATCCAATTGATTAGTAGGTGGAAATAGATAATCCATTATAACCTATTAAATGAAATGGGTTAATCTAGGTCAACTATTAACAATCCATCCCCACCCGTTTCAAAAATAATACGTTTACAATCTCTCCCAACTACCGCACGAATGTCTACTTTGATTTGCACTGCGGATGAACGCTTAATGATCAAATAATAATTTTTTATTTGATAAACTTTTATACTATTTTAATTTATTTATTAAAAGGTTATAAAATAAAAATCGCTTGAAATTTAAACATGAAAGAAAAAAAAATAATACTGCACATTTAAAAGCATATCCAAGGATTTAATGCATCTTATAACCTTTTAGTCCCATACACACTCTCTTCGTACTCACTCCACGTGTATTAACATAATCATTCTTTCGGTCATAGTTCAATTAAACGAAATCTATTAAAAATATTTTATATTTCAATAATATATAATATTTTAATAAATAATATTATATTTCATTATTGATAGTTTCTATATGTATCTTTTTTCTTCAATTTCAAATAGTGACTGCTATTCAAAACAAATGTTTTTTTTTTGAAACATTTATTTAAATAAGTGTTTGTAATGAAATTTTTTTCAATTGAATATTAAATAATAAATTATGACCGCATGTTATATATGAACCCACGCTCAAGAGATACTAACGCTAATATTTGATCCCTTAAAAGTATTTTATATTTTTGGCTCACAAAATTTAGTATTTGCCCAAATTCAAATAAACAAGGTAATAATTATGGAAAAAAAAATCATAATTCATGTTCCATTTTTTTATGATTATAAATAAAAATTCATACTAATGAAGAACAATTGTTTTTTAAAAAAATAAATAAAAATAAATAGTATAGTAATTATATTAAAACCCAATAAAAAAAATTCAAAAATTGAGCAACTAATGTGTATAATTAACAAACGGTCCACCTTTTCATATCTTAAAGAAGAGGGAGGTGTAGGCACGTACCCAGCAGGCAGGCAGCACAGCAGTTGGTTCAACCCAACCTAATTAACCCATTAACTAAATAGGTTAAAATGAGTTTCAACTCATTCCAGCTTATTACCCACTCTAACCCATTTCAACCCAACCCATTCATTTAAAAGGCCCACTCACTAACCCACCGAGCATTGCATCTTGGGATAAGCATGGCCTGTCACACGTCACCCAAAAATCCATAATTATTTGATGCTGGGGGGCCACTTATAATAACACACAACCATTATTATCAATGTGGCATGGGGATTTAAGACTACACACCTAGAAAGCGAGAAAAATATATGCACACACTATTAATCCTATAGTTAACAGATATGGGAACCATTATCTCCACAACGTATTAGGCCTGAGACAATGAGAAGGAGAGACCCATATGAACCACCCAAAGGTCACTGAAAAAAAAATACAAAATTCAGCTTTGAACAACATCGAGACTCGGGCACAATTTAAATGGATACAAAGAGAAAGAGGCATGTTATTTATGGCAAAACTCCGAGTAAGAAAAAGACAAAGGAGCATAGAGAAGTAAGCTTGTTCCACCGACTTAAATGGTGTTTGAGTTAGTTTTTGGAACTTGAGGGGTTTCTTAGTAAGAATTGGAGCTTTACTAAGTGTTCCTTGTTTGCTTTGTTCCTCTAGATTTGTCTTCCTTAACCCTTCTTCCCACTGCCAAGCAATTAAAATACCAAATGAAATCATGAGGCATCTAATCACTTTAAGCTTCTATGCTTACCTCTGAGTTCAATTTACTAAGCTTCTCCACCTCTTCCATCTACATAGCATTTTCCATTCTCTTAATCAACAGTTCCTCCTCAAGTTTGCCTACTTCTTTGAGATCAAGTTTCATAGTTGATTCTTTGATAGTTTGTGATAAGCATTTTCCAAATCTTCCTTGTGCCACATAACTTCTTCACGCAATTATAGGACTGTCTTGTTTCCCCTAATGCAAATTTTGGGATTGACCCAATTGAAAATCCACAGCATAGATTTTTTTTTTTTTTTTTTGTTAAATGAAAGAGGGACGAAACCCTCAAAGCTTATTAATAAATAAAAATATAAACAGTGGGGGGCTTAATACATGACCACTTTGGGTTCCAAGGGCTACAAAAGCAAATAAGAGGGCGACATAGTGCAAGGAGTTTTTTATAATTTAAGATCATACTGCCGCTAACCAATCTCGGCAAGATTTGTAACTCTAAGAAAACTTCACTCTCCTTGAGAATCACAACCATGATTTGCCAATAAGCAACCAACCTTATTTGCTTCCCCGAAGCAATGTTGGAACGTAAACTGCATGGTAGAATAGATCCTAAGAATACTCTGGATGATATGCCAGATTCCAAAGGAATGGAACAGTTACCCAACAACATATTTAACAAGATCTTAGAATCCATCTGTACAATGGAATAGACTTATTCTGACCTATTAGGAATAAATAAACCAATTAAATAAGCTTATGATGACATTAAGATAATTAAGAGATTTCATGAATTTTTTTTGCAAATTCTCAAGAACATTATGAATATACACAGCCCACAAATCTTCTCGATCGGTTCCATTAAGTCCATGATGTCCAACAAGGCTCCCTTGCGCCATACCATACCGAATAATTCGATCCAAGAGTTCTGTCTGGTGTTGATTTCACAGATTCTCACTCCCCACCGTTGTTACACCTCGAGGATGCTATGTTTCTCGGACCAATGTAGTTAGCAGCCAACAATTTTGGCAATCCCCTTCCCGTTGGTTCTAACTTGAAGAACCCTAATTTTGGAATTCCTCTAATTTTAAGGGAGAAGGATAAAGGAAAATTTCACTTGTTAATCATGTGAAATGCCAGATCTGCACAGTTTCCAACTAAGCAAACAACTCAGTATCACATGGACCCCCTTCTGAGCCATGTAAGCCCTCCTAGTTAAGTTTCTATCCCATGTTAAAACAAGAAGTTAATTTTATGTATAGATGTACACCGGTTACTTTTGCTTGTTTGGATGAACAGAGGTTAGCATGATTGCGAGCCAATAGTACATGGTCATTTTGTAATGAGTCCTATTAATTTTTTTGAGATTAAATACGAAAATGAAAACAAAAATAATAAATAATTCTTGGGTAAGATCGTAATAAGCTGGTGTTACACACTTATGACCAGTGAGAGATATAGAGAGAAGAGTGGAAGTACGTGCTGGCAGTAAGACCTTCAGTAGAGAACACAATGGACCTTAAATATTGCCGTTGCAAAAATCCTTTTTTTTAAATAAAGCTGATGAATCAATCATGCAACTCCTATCACGTGACTGACCACATGCAGCCGTATGATATGGTGCCATAACCATACTGTTCAGTCTGTACTTTATGACAGGTCTCCTTTGAGTGCTAGTTATGTTAATGCATCCCAAAATAAGTGATCCTCACGGTAAAATAGCATTACCTTTCTCTACAATTTTTTTTTTTTAAATAATGTACTAACTTTGTAATGCTTCGCCTTTTCACAATTTTCAGAGATTAGATCTTCTATGCCACTCCGTGTGCCATTTTGTGTGCCACCACTCACATACTGGTGGGGTCCACTAACAATGGGACCCACGAGCATGTGAGTGGTGGCATAGAGAATGCCACACGAAATGGCATAGGAAATCCGAACTCCAATTTTCATGTTAGTTCTTGTGTTTAGTTTCAGTATTAGTAGTTCAAAGATGTAACTGAATATTACCTTGCAGTGTAGGCAATTTTGAGCATTTATCTGCAGCTTTAGTTGACCGTTCTCATCTGGAACATACCTTTTTTATGGACAAGATTACAAGCAAACATCAGAGATACATCAACAGCAATTGTATAGAGAAAGAAGAAAGGCAAATGTAAGAATGGGATCTTACTCATAAACACGTGCAGGGCAATAACGTGATTCAGGTCCACCATACATTGGAAGATTTACAAGTTGAGGAATTGTTGGGTGCCTCAACTGAAGGTGAACTGGTTGGTCATGATCATGATTTGTATTACTCCTAAACCAGCAAACAAATGGACAGAAATTAGTGACAGGAAGATGGATGATGAAGCAAGAAAGATAAAACTCCGTAAGAAACCGTTTTGTCCCTCTGTAGACCACATACTTTTCACATCACTACTCAATTCATTTCTTAAACCACATGCCAACAATGAGATTTTATTAATGCTAAAAAAAAACTAATATTTGAAATCAAGGGCTTGTTTAGTTGAGACTGCACTAACTTTTTATTAGAATCAAGATCTCAGACCAAGGCACGTTGACAATTAGTTATATACAAAACTGACAGTTATCACGATAAAATGCTCATAACAAAAAATTTCCACCAATTAAAAAATGACAACTCTGGTTTGTCAAACATTTCTAGTTCTTGTATTCTAGTTCAGACATTGGAGTGTGCATATAAATTGCTCAACAAGGTACACCCCCACTAAGTGAATCTCCATTCACAAAACATGAAAATTGATGTGCTACTAACTCCCTTCATTCCCAGTAAAAAGTCCACCTCTGATATTTTTTTCATCAATTTAGTAAATGAGCAACTACAAAGTGAGCAACATGTAGAAAATGTAGCAAGCAACAATAGCAGCACCAATAGGCGAAGTAAAGATATTATTTTCTTTCGTAGAATTAATGAATATGATGTGAAGTGTGCCTTAATAAAGATGAAAATCGGGATAACTTTAGGACCGAATGGAATACCATGGAGGTAGGGATATGCCTAGGTGATAAAGAAAACGGCAGATGAGTAGAGAGACAGCATTATAGTACCAATATACAAGTATAAAGGTGATGTTCAAAGTTGCACGAATTATAGGTATTAAACTACAGAGTCGCACAATGAAGCCTTGAGAAAGAATAGTTGAAAGTAGACTAAGGAGGGAAACAATAATATCGAAGATTGAATTTGGTTAATGCCGGGTAGATGAACAATAGAGGTTATCCACCGATTAGGGATATTGATGGAACGCTATAGGGAAGGAAAAAAAAACGATCTACACATGGTCTTTATTGGCTTAGAGAAAACAAAATAGAGCCCGTGGATAGGTAATTTGGTCGGTCCTAGAAGAGAAAGTGTTTAAATGAGATATATTGAGGTTATTGAAGATATGTATGATGGGACATCGACGTTAGTTAAAACCACGGCTTGAGATACATTAGCTTCCAAACATTATAGGACTACACCAAGGAACGACTTTAAGCATGTGCCTTTTTTGCCTAAGTAATGGGTGGACTAACTAGACATCTACAAGATTATATACCTTGGCGCATGCTATCTGCCGATGACATTGTCCTTATTGCTGAATTGATGGAGTTAATGATAAGTAAGAAAAAAATGGAGAGAAACTATAGAAGTCAAAGGGCTTAAAATAAGTAGGAGCAAAGCAGAGTATATGGCTAGCAACTTTAGTGATAAAAAGAGTATTAATGAAGTTAAAGCTACGTTAGATGGAGAAGAAATTAAAAGGAAAATTTTCGGTAAATACGATCAATCATTAATCAAGATAGAGAGATTGGAGATAATGTTAATCATAAAATAAAAACGGGTTGGATGAAGTGGAAGAGTGCATCCGAAGTGTTATGTGATCGGTGTATACCAATAAAGCTAAAGGGAAAACTAGGACAATTGTTAGGCCTGCGCTATTGTATCAAACGAAGTGATGGGCTACAACGAAGGTACATGCTAACAAGATAAGTGTAGCGAAAATGTGAATGTTTAGAAGGATGTGCGGTAAAATTAGAAAGGAAAAGATTCGTAATGAATAAATTCGAGAAACAACAAAAGCATCTCCAATAGTAGAGAAAATAAGAGAGAGCGGCCTAATATGGTTCGGTGATGTATAACGTAGTCCCCTTAGTGCTCTGGTGAGGAAGTGTGATAATATTAGTCTTAATGGATAGACCAAAGTTAACATGGACATTGGTAATACGAAAAGATATGAAAGATTGTGATCTGAATGATGACTTGGCACTGGATCGCGTGGAATGGTGAAAAATGATTCATGTAGCCAACCCCAAGTGATGAGGATTAAGGCTTTGTAGTTAGTAAAACTTTGAGTGAAGAGATATCTTTAATATACTCAATTATAATTTTTTTTAAAAAAAAAAACAAACACCGATTCATAGTTTTTTAAATTTAGTTTTTTATTGAATAAAATGCTCACAGCAAAACACACGTTAGATTTTGATTTGATAATGTCATGTTAAACTTTAAAAAAGGTGAGTGGATTCTTTGGTTAGAATAGGGGGAGTGTTTTGTAACAAGCTATGATCTTCAATTTGATTTTAAGCTAGCAGACATTTTTGGAAGTTCGATTGCCACTATATGACATTTAGAGGAGGTGATGAAATGGAAGGAAATTTCTACCCTCTTCAATAGGATAATAGCATTACCTGTATAGGGAGGTTGGTACATCGAAAGTTACTTCACCATCCGGCTTAGGGTATTCAATAGGGGAGCATATGCATGCCTCCTGGACGTAATATTGCAAACGTAAATATACACCTGAAGGTGACAAATCCTAAGCAATTATCAAGTAAAATGAAAGAGGCAAAGTTGGTGATTTGATGTATAGAAGAGTTTAAATTAACAATATGCATTCAAACGACTAAAACTTTCAAAGACTTGTTATTGAGCATCCATGACCATACATCAATCAATTAATGCTGTATTTATGCAGCAAATATAAGTTACGTTATCTATCATCTATATTATAAGTTCAAGTTGTCCATGTCATCACTATGAACAGTGTGCACAAATCTCAATGCCCTCATATACAGCCAGCGCTTCTGTCAAATCACTTCACATCTTACACTCTTCTGCCGTCTGCCCTGCACCCACTTTCTACTTTTTTTCCTTCTTACCATAGATGAGTGGAAAAAAACCGCACTCAAAAACTTCCAAAGAAGGAGATAGTAGAGGGCGGAAATTTTTCAAAAAAATGGTTTTAAGATCCAAAAAAAAGATCTGAAAAAAAAAATTAAGATCCGAAAAACAAAATAAAATGTACCTTAAAAATAGAAAAAAACGTTTCAAGAGATCTTACGTTTTGCTAGAGTGATAGAGAAGAAAAGAATGGAAATCGAAAAAAAGGAGTGAGAGGAGGGATTATGTAATTGATTGGCGGTTGACATTGGAGGTGACGTCGGCGTTGGATTTGACCGCGGTGGCATTCCATTTTGGGAAGGGGAAAGGGAGGTGTTGGTGGTGGCGGTTGTTGAGGCGCGTCGGCGTTTGTAGTGTGGTTCCGTTTTGGAAAGGGGAAAGAGAGGTGTTGGCGGTGGCGGTGGCGGTGGCTGTGACGCGTTGGCGTTGGATTTGGCCACGGTGTGGTTCCGTTTCGGGAAGGAGAGAGGGAGGTGTTGATGATGACGGTGGTGTTGGTGGCGTGAGGAGCGCTGGCGTTTTAGAAAGGAGAAGTGAGGGAGACTATGGCCGCGGCGTAGGTTGCGGAGTGACAGAGGACAGCGGGAGTGAGAGTGAGGGAGACGGTTAGAAATTTAAAATTTAATTAATTATAGTAATTCTAAATTTTGTTATTGTTTAACAATATGAGAACTAATTTTTTATTTTGAATGAATAAACTATTTCTAAGAATAAAAAATTATTAATTTAAATTAGCTAATTTTCTCACCGTACCCTCAACAACACAACCTCTAATAATGCAGTGGTAATATTAATGCAAAGGGTGTTAGTTATTCTCATCAAATAAGCCCAAAATATAATAGATATAACATATAAATAGAATATATCAACATCAACAAACATTCTCTCTTTGATACAAGTATTAATTGCTGGGAATCCGTTGGCTATCTTAAAGGATCTTCTGAAAACTAGAGAGAACCAAATGCATGGAAATGACTTAATAGTTGCTTGGTTAAACGATTGGGAACCAGGACATGTCATCGGAGGACATGATGCATTTCAGTTAAAATTAGTAGGCACGATGTAAAACAGGCTCACTGCTGCAAAAGCAGTAAGGGAAACTTATGACCATTACAACATCGGTCTTTCTTCATATACAATATTTTTATTTCTCCTCAAAATATATGTAAACAGTCACCAGTATCACAGTTTCGCAGAATATCTCAGTGTTCTCTCCTCAAACTCAAACTCAAACTTCTAGACAATAGTGCAATGAGAGCCGTTTTTTGATAACTTCGGCCCCTTCTGAGAATGTTGTATCCACACATCCCACAAAACGATTTTGGATGAAATTTCTAAGACCAGATTATAGATTATTTGTTTCTTCAATAAATATGCAAATAAACTTTAAAACACTCATTTCACAATATGCTTCTCATATGTTTCCTTTCACTTTCCCCAACAACCCGCAATAGTTCATTTGACCCCATAAACAGACAAATAGAAGTAATTATTTATGTCCAACTTTCAGTGCCTTTTCAATGATTTCTTACCTTTGTTGCCTCGTGATCAGGTTTTCCATGTTTCAGCATGAGTGGTGATCTTCCTTTCAGTATATAGCTGTAACAGAGAATGCAAACTTAGGACGGCCACCACAAAGCTAATAACTTCACCAGCATTATAAGTAGAAAGAAAAATGGATCTTACTGTTCTACAGCACTAAAAGCCAACCCAGGAAAAAGCCCGTAATCGAATGCCTGCAGAGTAAAGTAGCAAGTATGAGCGGAGAGGCTACAAAGTAAATGATAAATAATGCCCTCTGGGTGCACTGCGTTTTCAAAAGCTTCATGTCGAACCGTTCCTATTTAAATCCGTATGAATAGATCTCATAATGAATTGTGTCTGCCAATAATTTCAGGTGTGTTTTGAATGTTTGGTCATGCATCAAGTCACCTCAAATATATGGGATTGGCAGCTCATACAACAAGGCGAGAGGAGCAGAGGAGCAATGTCAAGATGTAAGAAGCAGGTTTAAAGACACGTAACGATTGGCAAGGTAACAACAGGAGATGGAGATGCCTATTCAGTATTCAAAGAAACCGAAGCTACATGCGGCGGCACATCCATGGTAGATACTTCAAACAAATAATGACAAAGAAGAAAATAAGTTTTACAGTAAAATCACACTTGGAAACCAATGTACGCGTAAATTTTAACAAGCTCAAGTCGAATCAATTTCAGAGATATCATAATCATTCTCCATAACAAATAAATTTCAAAGAGCATTGCCAACACATTAAAATGATAAACCAGGAGGGGGAAGGAGTGTCAAAAAACTCCAATAAAAATAAATTATGTGAAGTTTTCAGCAACCAAGAAAAACATTTTAAGCATAACCTATCTTCCAAGCCAAAGCCTCAAGGATTGCCAACCTTTTTCTTTATAAAAGAAAGCTCTCTACAAGCCCTAGGTTGACCGGGAAGTGCTAAAAGACTTCAAAAAACCAAACTCAACATGATAGATTTTGTAGGGCATCTGTCCAGTAGCACCACTTTTGAAAGCATTTGTGGTTGACAAAGTACCAATGCTATAGTTATATTGAGTTCAGAATTTCACAATTTCTTGATTGCATCATGTCATCCAATACATTTGCCTATTTTGGTACACTAGTTTCAGGTAGTTTCATCCATTTGGATGCAGGTCCATTGCCCCTTGAGATTTACAGATGGGAGAGGAACAACACTTATTTTTGGGGACTCTTTCCTTGTTTGATCCATGGGGTCTTGCAAAGAATAGGCATAATTATAATATGATATATACTCTTGAGCAGCTTCCTAGCTCTACTTTTGAAAGCATTTGTGGTTGACAATGTACCAACGCTATAATTATATTGAGTTCAGAATTTCACAATTTCCTGACTGCATCATGATATCCAATACATTAGCCTAGTTTTGTACACTAGTTTCAGGTAGTTTCATCCATTTGGATGCAGGTCCATTGCCCCTTGAGATTTACAGGTGCGAGAGGGACAATACTTATTTTTGGGGACTCTTTCCTTGTTTGATCCATGGGGATATTTAAAATATGATATATACTCTTAAGCAGCTTCCTAGCTTATCCAACGGGGACTACAGTCAGGATGTATCAGTACCAGTAGCCCTCCCTCCTTGTATGTGTGTGTGTGTGAGGGCATGCATGTGTATACGTTACACTTACGTATGCGTTACCATCTGCAAGTTGCGTTGCACCTGAAGGGAGGTATCTAGACCGGTACAAAACCTTGCTCTGACAACCTAAGGTTTTATGACTGTTTCACTTAACAAGACTTTATTTCAGAGAAAGATACTCTTAATGTTAAAATATGTCCTAGCTTTGCTCAAAAAATGAAAGAACAAGACCAGGCATTCCTCGATAGGCCAAATACATTTATACAGTGTCTGTCTGTGCTCGACAAGGTACATTGAACACTGAAGATTGAAGGGTATCAATGCTTTGCTGATCTCACCTTTCAGGATAATGAAAAAAATTAACATTCAATCATTAACTGAGGAGGGAAAAACATCGAAGTATCATGAAACAAGTTTTCAAAACGAAACGTCAAAAGCAAAAGAAAGAGGAGAGGGAAATCAAAAATCAATACTTACTGGGCGATAATTCCGTGCTGTGTAAAGTTCTTCCCATACCCATGATTTCTGTAAGCTGTCCCAATACGTTTCCATATTTAGACTTTCATGAAGAACACCAAAGGCAGATTCAGCTGCTAACATACCTGTAATGAACACTTATAATGAAACAAAATCACATATGAACTCTACATCCTACTTTTCAGACCCCATAACCCAGGATTAAGCAGTGATTGGAAAAAAACTTAGTGTTGATGTCATTTTAAAACCAATTCTTACCACTCCCATCTGTTACTCAATGTAAGCCTCTCATTTAGGAGTACTAATTACAAATACATTGGGGTTTGAAACTGATGTAAACTTTGTTTTCCAGGTAATTGTCTTATACCGAGGGTTAAAGGCCTGAAATATATGCACATCATGTTTCGAGTGAATCACTGGCCCAAACTACTATTTATGTCAGCCTTAGTATGTGACAATGGTAGGCAGCGTTTATCGTTTCACGACATTCTATTTGGTCCCATGTAATATAATCAGTCAGGCCTCCTTGATTATTGTCATCCATGTTAGTTTTCCTCTCCCTGTATCTTTAAGAGTATTGACGACACTATCAGACCTCCTAACTTGTGTATTTGATGGAAATTTTGGTCTTCCCCTACCTCTCTTGCAATAGGCATAATAAATGACTAAACTCACGTAGAAGCAAAGAGGAGATGCATTCATACGAGAAACAAAACATGTGAGCTTAAAACATTAAGTTTCTGCATAAAATAGCATAACTTCAATCCCAAATGAACATATGCTTTTCTTTCTTCATTGACAAGTTAGAAAACAGTGACATATGCAAGACAAAGGAAGCTCACATAAACAAACAAGAGTTCATTTCCAGATCGAAGAGGTGGTTTACAATTGAGAGGTATAGTTGGTTGACTCGTACATGATGTACAAAGGGACACTTCAAATATTGAAACGATGAAGTAGGACCCGTAACAGGAGGTATCTTACATAACTAAATTCTCTTTACACTATACTTTCAAGTTTCAGGATACACTGTTAACTAGCCCAAGTGTAGTTTGGCTGGTCATCAGCAATATAGAAGATGTTTGCTACTTCATAAACATCAAAGAAAGGTCATGCCTCATTTCTTTGTCATGGTTTTTCTGTGATGGTGAAAGATACTTGACGTAAACAAGATAAATGTAATGAAACAAAAATTTAATACTGAATTTTGTATCTCTATAGCTGAGAATATTAAGTTCTAGATTGATAGAGTCGGGAGAAAATCAAATTTGTATGAATACAAAACATCATTATTTGAATGAATGGCTTTCAGTTAGTCAGATACAGATGCATGGTAAGGCAGTTTTACCTGATTTCATGGCAGTATGGGTGCCCTTTATTTTTGGAACATTTAAGAAGCCAACTGAGCATCCAACAATTGCTCCCCCAGGGAAAACTGGATATGGAATAGACTGAAATTTAACTAGCATCATATTTCCATTTGCATAGGATATAAGAACCAATTAAATATATCAATCATTGACAAAAGTTGAAAAATGAACTAATGCCTCTACATTTTCATTTCAATCAATCGCAAATGCCCAAGGCTCCAAAAGAAAGTCGACTACTCCACAACTCAATCAGCACTTACCTGTCAATACAGGGACAGGCGGTCTAGGGAAAAATCAATATTTAGGAGCCTTAGCACACAACGATAGGGGTATTAAACTCGACCAGGGTGTCATGAGCAACAACAGTGTCATCTCCATTTGTGGAGGTAGGACTGCGTACAACCAACAATTTGCAGGCTTCACCTGATGCACTGGCTCGTTTTCTTTGTTCGAAAAAAACCATTAAATGTATAAAGTTCAAATGTCCTGGATCTCTAAGTTTCGACCTATTAAGTCTTAAAGAATGGGGAGGCCAGACAAAATATTTCTCTAGATGGACAAATTCCTGCAAATAAATTCATTAAAAAAAAAAAAAAGTACCTGAAAGCCGCCTTCATTCAAAGTGCGTGCACCATATTGGAGAACTGTTCCACCTTCAAGTATTGGCCTAATGGCTGGATGACGTTTAAGATTCTGCATAAAGATAGTGGCACACATGAGACTAATAAGATACTGCACTAATACATGAAAAAGAAGCCACTGATACACACCACACTCAAGGGGGGGAAATAGCTAAATAGCATGTTTTGTATAACATTATCAGTGGCATCACAAAATCACTCCGGAAGCGCAATCCTGAAAGAAATAAAAAGAAGGCCAATGGGACAACTTATTTGCCTAAACAGAAAACACACGGTATTGACAATAGAATCAGCGCAATGACTCAGCACCTATAAGACAAATGCCAATTTTAAGTTGATATAAGTCGTAACTACTTGATGAGAATACATCATAAGTTGTTGGCTCAATTCAACTGTATCACTCCAAACACGTGAAGGGAGAACAATCAACAAAAATTCATGTTGTGAAACAACTCGTGAAAAGCAACTCGAGTGCTACTTATCAACTTCTTTTCTTATTCTCCTTGAAGCTTTACAATGCCATATTCCAACTTAAAAAGTACGAGAAAAGATAATGATATTCTAAAGCCCAGTCACAGTCCATTTCAATTTCCTGCTGCTCTGCAGCAAGCAGAAATCTACAGGGAGATATTAATTGTCCTGACTATTTTTCTTCAAGTGCTCTTGCTTGAAGAATGAATAAACGATGCAATATATAGGATTAAAAGTTCTCATACAAGGAGTCCACACATCAGTTCATAGAAAAAAACATGTCCTCGCCTCTGCTCCCTCTCTCGCTCTCACCTCTCCATTTCTTCAAGTTCCAATTGTGACAATCCAATTTACTACTAAACATCCCCCACCATTCAATTAGAAAGATATGGTCTAGCTGGCAAGGAAATGGCTTAATGTCCCAAAAAAATTATAGTTTCGAAATTTGCCTGCAAACACCATTACATAATATTTATGTTCATGATGCTCCTATTTCTACTCTTCTGGTAAGGGAAGTCGATTGTCTTGAGATTTCCATTTCCTGATGAATCATAATATCGAGATTCTATTGATGTTGCAAATATGCTTGACCTTATAAAATCGTTTGGTCTTTACTCCATGAAATATTCATCAAACTCGACCTCAGATTAGCACCATGTCTAATGGCAGAAGCGTATAGAAACAAAATCGATTTCATGAAGCCATCCATTGAAGCTTGAGCATCCAAGTAATGAAACAAATTTTGCAAATTGGTGAGAGAAGAGAAGGAACCTTATACACACTCTTGGCTCCAAGATGTTGGCTTGAGACATTAAGATGGAATCAGGTAGATATCTTCTAAGCTTGATCCCAGCACCCTCAAATGTGTTTTCATCGGATTTTCACCCACATAGAAAGGTTATTGTGTTTATGTCAGTCATGATGTGACCTTTTAGGCATGCATATCATATTATTCCGGGCTCATTCTCATCCCTCCTGGTGGAGAATTTAAAAAGCGAAGAAATAAACATGGAGTGTTTATGAAGTCTTCGACTCTTGAGCCTTCTGTTATTCAGGGGGAGCCTAAAACCCGACCCTCAAACTTTGCCTAGTCCGGAGGAGGGCGAGGCACCTACTGGCTGCTAATGGGAGCCGAGCATGAGAATTGGCAAATTTATATGGACCAGACTTGTTGGCATAATCTCGTAAACAACATGACAATCTAACTTTAACACCACAAACATCTCATTCAGAAGTTAGTCATACAGTCGCTTCCTCAGATGCAAATGGTAACTCTGACCTTCAACTTTCTGTAGTTGTTAGAAAATATGCTACAAGTTGTACTATGCTTTTCTAACTTTGTTTCTTATGATCCCCTATCTCCTTCCTGTCGTGCTTTGTTTACACTTGTCACTTGTTCTAATCCCTCAGGGTTGCCAAGATTTTATGTCATCTGAGGTGGTCGAGGATCATGTTGACGAGATGGATGCTCTTAAAGAAAAGTGATACATGGGAACTCGTACCTCTTCCTGTCAGCAAGAAACTTGTTGGAAGCAAGTGGGTCTGCCTAAAAAAAACGAATTCAGATGGATCAATTGAGAGGTTAAAGGCAAGACTACTTGTCAAGGGATACATAGACTTATGAGATTTACTATCAAGAGACATTGGTCCTTGGCTCCTCTTGTCAAGATGAACACTAATTGGATCTTACTTTTTTATACCACAAATTTAGGATGGAATCTTCAGAACGTTATGTGAAGAATGTCTTTGCATGAAAACTTGGAGGAAGAAGTCTACATGAATGTTCCCCTCGGCTTCTCATTAGACATTACAGGTGCTTAAGATCGAGAAAACATTGTAAGGACTGCAAGAGCCTGGTTCGAAACATTTCATAGTGCTATGGTGAAGTTTGGATTCATGGAAACTAGCCCAGATCATATAATGCTTATCAAGAGATATAGGGGAAAGATTTAAGTCATGATTGTGTATTTGGATGATATCATTGTAACAGGAAATGATAAGAATGAAATAGGTTCCATCAAAAGACAGTTGGTAGCTGAAATTGAGTTTAAAGACAAGGGTCCTTTATTGTACATGGGATTGAGCTCTCTCTCTCTCTCTCTCTCTCTCTCTCTCTCTCTCTCTCTCTCTCTCTCTCTCTCTCTCTCT
>JAOWAN010000054.1:12291783-12315936 GCA_028566635.1 Lobelia cardinalis | reverse complement strand
ATTTGTTCCACCATTTATAGAAATAATTCATTCCTAACATTGGAACATCATCTTCATCAAAAACTGCATAATACCCCTAGTGCCAAATCCAAGGAATTTGAAATTGGCATAGAAAATATATTAATGCTTTTTTCATTGTTAAGGAATTAATTGTCCTTATTTTTGGATGCCATTGGACATATTCAACTAATAATGGAGATAATTCCTCCGGTAGAAAACATTTTACGGGACCAATTCGTTCCCAGTTATAAAGAAACCAATTTGGTATCTCATCAATTAGACAGCCTGGATTAAATTTGAAAAACCAACAAATGTTTTTGTTTGATATTTTGATATAAAAATGCATATTTTCATGCATCTATGTAGTTCCAGTAATTATATGAAAAAAAATTCTGAGGATTATATTAATCCACATACCTCCTATTCTGATTGGGGGAAGTTCCCCATTCATTTATAGGAATTATTTGCTCAATTTTGGCTTTAGAATAACCAATATTTCCTTTGTGATCCATGCCCGAATGGGTAAATTCTATGGATCTTGTTTCAGACAATATAACTTCATATTGTCCTCTTTTAAAAATTTTATTAGGAAAATAGTGGCTTTCCTCAAAATATTTCGAAGCAATTTTGGATGGATCATTTTTCCATCGGCTATCTTTTTCCTCTATCATAATTAGAGGTTCATAAAAATCTTTAATATGATAGCCACCATATTCAGAAAACTCATTATCATTTTCATTGGCTTTCATTGCCATATTTATAAATGAACTGGCATTGGCCGGAGTGACAGGATAATTCATCTCATAAATGGTGGGTGCATAGCCCAAAGATGATTGAGGAGAAATTCTTCCTCTTCCTCTATTTCCTCCCCTATTTCCTCCTCTTATCCCTCTTCCCCTGGAAGAAACAAAATTTGATCCCCACCAATTTGCAGGACTTATATATTTCCATGTAGAAATTCACGGGTTAAGAAATCAGGAAGGGAGTTTAATTCTCCTTTTATATAATTAATTAAGATATAAGAAGTTGATTTCATTCTTAAGAATTTCGTATCACGGAGGCGCGTAAAGGCATTTAAAGCCCAGGGAGGCATTGTAAGTCCTAGTAAATCGTTGGCCTGTGATTAAGGAATCGGAAGAATTAAAATCAAAATTTTATATTTTGACAAAATTAATAATGCTAGGAAGAAGCTCGTCTTCTACAAAATTTAGTAAAATTAAAATAGATAAAGAATTAATAAAAAATAGTAGTGAAATTGAATATGATGAAATTATGGAAAAATATATAGCTTGGGAAATGCCCAAAAAAGCTTTCAATGATATTTATATGATTAATACATTTGATTACAAATCCAAAAAGATAATCAAGACTCTAGAAAGAACCTTACCAATTGTAAGACATATGGAAACAATACAATTGTTTGATCCGAGAACAATTAAACATAAAGATATTTATAATTATTTACATATTGGATTGGTACAAATCAGTATGAAACCTTTAACTAGAGAAGGTTTGAATGCATCTTTATTAATTGCCTTAAGAGATTGTAGGGATAATCAATTTGATGCTTCATTGCTAGGATTAGTTGAAACTAGTATTTGTAATGGACTAATATATTTCAATTGTTATCCAAATTTTAGTGTATCATTAGCAGTCAAATATTCTGGATGTTCTCACCTTGAATATTAAAACACAAGGACAGATAATATTGCTTGCCATCTAGCAAAAATCTGCTTTGACACTAAATTTCTTTAACATCTTTTTCAATGATGTCCTTTGCAGCCTTACAATCTATTCGCAGGATAAATTCTTGATTCAATAAATCATCTTGAAATTTAGAAACATTTTTTACAATTGAAAGCATTTCTTTCTTTATTGTGGCATAATTCTTTTGTGCCGAATCTCATTTTCCTGAATTGAATCGAACTAATTCTTTTTTATTGGTAAGGGGATTTTTCTGTTTAAGGATTCCACCAAGATCTTAGGAGAGTCAATCAAGGTGGAGACCAACACAATAGCCCAGGCAGTCGCCAAGAAGCTTGCCTCCATTCTTGTCCCTTCAAAGCGAATCACCAGGTCTGCCTCCTCAAAGCTTTCCACTCCTCCTAAAGTTAGATCCCCATCTCCTACTGTCAAGACCTACACCAGCCCCATCAGAAAAGGCCCCTTTACCCCCTTTAAGTAAAATCTTTAGGACAACACCTAAATTGAGAATTTAGGACCCATAGAGTCCTCGTCCTCTATCCCCTAAGGTGGCCCTTTCCCAGTATCTGTGGATCTTCGGTCTGAGTCGTCCTGAAGTGCGTCTGAGGTTGCCTAAACCTCTCCGGCCAGTGTGAATAGTCCTTCGATTCCATTTGTTTATTCCAGTGATGATTTTGATAGTGATAACAATGATAACGATGAAGGGGAAGGGGACCGTATTATTACCCCTCAGATGCCGATGTTTTATTTTCGGTTTACGGACCTCGCTTTCCTAAGGTAACACTTCTAATGAATCTTCCCTCCCCAACCTTGAATCCTGATATCCCAGACCTTTCCTCATTTATTATCAAGTCTATGCTGCTTCAACCTTTATCATGTGATTTGTCCAACTTTCTCGACTCTCTAACAGATGAGTTCTATTCCCTCAGTCGTCAGTTGACAATTTTGCCTCCCCCTCTGATGATCCTCAATTAGAGGAATTTCTTAATGGTTTGTTTGTATCAACTCCCCCAAACTACTCCTCAAGGGTCTGCCCCCAAAATTGTCACATTCAGAGCCTCGCCTGATCGTGAATCTACTCCTCCCACTTTTTGAATCTTCAACTTTCTATTCAACGTGGCTTCAATGAAGTTCATGCTGAAATTAGACGTCTGCGTGTAGAACTATAGGTCCGCGATAACTCCCTCCTTTCCATCCATTACCAGAATCAGGCCAGTTTCAAAACGGAGATTCGCAGGACCATAAATGCGAAGTCTCATGGCCCTTACTGGGAGTTACAGCAGCATTCGGAGTCTTCGTTCGGGATACTGATTGATGAGAGTGATAGGAAGCTGGACGATGCCAACCAGAGGGAGGAGATGATGAAGGTGCTATACACCAAGGTGCGTCACGAAAATAATTTCCTGAGAAAACTTCATGCTTTAGAACCTCAGTCTAACGCACTCATGATATGTACAAAGAAGCAGAGGCTGAGGAAATTTACAAGGCACAGGAATACCCCGAAGCACCAGGGATGATCAAATTATTCTGGATAATGATGATGAAGAGGCAGAGGTTGAAGTATGAGTAGGAGAGACGAGAAGAGAGAGTTTGAAAAAGAAAGAACCTTTTGGGCTTTGAACCCACTGGCTCTACGGAGCTTGTAATGATACAATTGCAACACCTGTACCACAAACACTCAAAACACTTCTTTACTTTTATTTGTTTTGATTTTTGGGATTTTTTCTTATGCATACAGGCGAGGTCTTAGGGTTTTTCGCCTATGGTTTTCAAAACTTATACCTTACCTGCCTTATATTCTAACCTTCGCCTTGCAGGAACTAAAAAGCATTAAGTAAACCTGTACCTGCTTATACATATATGTTCATAAATATTTGTTTTGCTGGATATTATTTCTCTAAGTCTGTTCTTAATGCTCTCTATTAAATATCTTTATCAGATCTAGATAGATAGCACCTAGTGTGTTTGGCATCTAGTATATAGGAGGAGATTGTTAGATCATAGATCTCCTAGGTGAACTTTAGATTTACTAGATCCCTCACACAAGTCCTATAAGGTTCGCCTATGAATGTATAGATAACTTAGCCTATAGAGACTTCGCCTTTGAACATCTCTAAGAGCATCCGGGCAAAGCTCGCTTCAGAAGCGCCTATAGTTTCTAGCAAACCTCACCTTTAAAATGGTTAAGCCAAGCAGCAATTAGCTTTTCCCGCCTATATTTGAAAGTTGTTTTTGGCGCTTAAATTCAAATGTGTTATTAACCTTTGGACAATAGGCAATTGTTTATCCATTAGTTACATGTATTATGCATTTAATGTTTCAGGTGTTATCTTCTTCTTGAAGCTAACATTGTTCTAACAACTTTCTATGAAGTTTGCTTTATTGACTTACTTGCAGATTTGACAGCGGATAAAGTTTATAAGCACTGTGTTGTCACATCAACTTTTGCCGGAATGTTCCTCAAACAGCTACATGCATTAAATGCCAAGAGAAGACTTTTTACTCTCCCTCTCAAAGGGATTTACAACAGGCATTTACTTCTCTCTATATATAAGGATCAGAAGATCCAACTCAAGAAGAAGTTAATGAATCCAAAATTTAAAAGATCATTCAATATATTTTCAAGAGAGATACATCAAGAGCTGTTCGGTTGCCCCATTGAATCTCAGATGTGCAAGCTTAAATCTCACCTCTCATTTCTGTGATTCAAAGAGTTGTTCTGATTCATTCTCTGTGAAAACTTAAATCTTAATTGCTCACACACAGAGTTTAGAATCAATAGTGATATTGTGTAGGGTAGATTGTTTCTGTTATACACTTTATACACAGGTCATAGAATTTGTAATCTAGATAGGTTTTTCTCTTCACACGAACTCTGCTACTTAGAAGCTATCTTGCACAGATTTGTGTTGAAATTCTGTACACACTCAAAAACCTTACATAGTGAAACTCATAACAAATCTAGGAGTGACCAACCTGGTAGTGGACGTACTGCGGGAACCACTCCAAAATACTTGCCTACTTTACTTAGTGTCACATCTTAAATATTCACTGACCTGCCTTGTGTTTGACTGTGGTTTTAAAAGTACTTTGTTTGGACAAAACTGTTGTGCATTCATTTCAAACTGATTTCTAACTAGCAAGCTTGAGATAGTTGAAGTCAAACTTTTTTTAATAACTAGCAAGCTTTATTAATATTCAAGGAAAAAAAATACAGGAAGGGGCCTTTCAAGAGACTCTTGAAATAGCCTTACCTCTAGTGAAAACTTCTGTAATGCACAAAATAAAATGCCAACAAAAAGGTTACAAAAGCTGCTCAAACCTCTTTGACGAATGGATGTTAAAAAATGTACTTTTTAACACCTTTTTGTTTCTAATTTTTGGAGATCAATTTCTTACAACGCTTCAATGAATTGCTCGTCCGTCTCTTTCAAGTTGCTGTTGTCAAGTGTCTGACATTCCTTTTGAAGCTCTAACCGCTTGTGTTTCACTCTGCCTTTTTCTTTTCGAACCATGAATTCTTCGATGTCCGATAGATTGTACTTAGGATTAGTGATGTGCTTCCTCCTTGTCCTCCTTGTGAACGTGTTCCACATCCAACATATTGTGATTTCTCGTGCATCGGCCTTCTAAGCTTTGTCTCCACCTTTGCTCAAAATTGTCTCAACTGCGGGAGTTGCAGCCATAACGGCTGGAACGCTCTCGTTCTGGCACGTATCCTTTGTTATGTTTGGTGGCAAATCTAAAACGGCCACCTTAGCTCTCACATCCATATTCCCATCCATGAACTCTAGAACTGGTTGTGATCTCATACATATTTCTTCATCAGTGTTTCCATCATGGTCCTCTAAACTTTCAAGGGCCAAAAAATTATTCGACTTCCCCATTACTCTAACGCCGACCTTTGAGCTCTTGCCATAACCAGTGGATTGAAAAGGTTCTTTCGTGATCTGATCATCAACATCTATAACCTCTGGCCCAGTCACTTTACCCTCCTGATCCTTAGTATGACGTAGAAACACCGTTCTTGACTGTACCATTCTTGGTAACACGAACCCACTGGTTTTACTTCGTGCAGTACCTTTCGGCTTATTATTCACACCTACATTGACACCAGGTAAGGGATTTGTAGCAACATCCTTCATTTTGGACACCATCGGATCATCATGTACCACAAATTTCTCAGTACCATCCTCCATATGCAGTTTATTACGAGATTTGTTTCATTTTCGGCAATCCTCAACAATAAGTCCAATAATACCACATCCCGAGCAAAATTGGACATTCCGCACATACTCGACATATTGGCAAAAACCCTCTTTGTTTTTACCAATCCAAACAGCGGTCCTGATATATCTAAGTCAAAGCATACACGGGAATACATAGGAGTAAACATCATCCTAGTTTTATCGGCAGCCCGCAAAAATGGTGTGAAACAGGGCAACAGTAAATGGTGGAAACATACTCAAACTGCTACATGAGTGCTATCCTTCTTGAAGTGAAAGTCCATTGTCCATCTAAATAACGTATTGATAAACCGCAACAGCCGATTGCAGATGAACCATTATATGTCGTGGATCTAATAATCCTAATTGAAACTATAGTTATTAAAGGCACAAGGCGGGCACGCGCCCTAGCGACGAGGCGAACAAAAATGCTTGAAAATTACTAAAAAAATAATATAGTCGTCTACAATATCAACATAAGCAATAAATAAAATGCAAGTAGCGGAGGAAATAACTAAACAAAACCCAAAAGGGGAGGAAATTCTAATCAAAAGTAAGCACTTGAATTTTAAAAAAAAAAAATCAGGGGATGAAAGTGTCAAAAGGAGAAAAAATCGGGTAAAAGAAAGAAAATACTGACTCACGTCGCTATGAAGACTGATATGGGAAGTTAAGAAAAAAAAAAGCTCTCCAGAACATAGAAGAAAGAAAGAGAAAACAAGGAAGGCAAGAAGAAACGAAAAAAAAAAGGACTTGCCTGAGGTCCTGAGCTCGCCGGCGGTAGAAGAGGGTCACCTGAGGGTTGGCGGTGAAGAGTCGCTCGTCTTTCCTCTTCGGTCTTCTCTCCTAGGCTTTTTTTTGGCTCGTCGCGTCTCATTTCTCCTAGGGTGGTTCCTATTTTGACTAAATCCAAAACCAAAACTACGTAGTTAAGTCCCAAGCTACGCCTGGAGCTTAGGCGCCAAATATCAAGGTGCACGCTTAGGGATTAGGCGCGCCTAAACCCTCACCTAAGGAACAGTGCCCTGCCTAGACTTCCTAAGGCGCCGCTTTGGCGCCTACGGCTAGCACCTAGGCACGTCTTTAATAACTATGATTGAAACGATCTGAGGAGCATCCATGTTTGTTGAATATGATTACGAACCTCAATTAAAGACGAGCGACCAAGGGAGAATTTCATAATAAGCATATGCTCGAAATTCCGCGCTGCCGCACCCTCCTCTACCGGAGTAAAAAAGATAGTCGGTTTGTCATGAACCCTGCCGACCGGCCTAAGAGGAAGATCAATATCCCTAATGCAAGGGGTCAATTGTGGATTGAGCCAGAGAGTTCCAATTCTAGCATTCACCATCGCTGCAAAAGATGGCTTGGCAATGGCGGATTGCTTCGCCAGATCATCGTGGTTTGTCACCTACGGAATGGGCTTGACGACATTCGAAGTAGTATTGGGAGGAATAGCCGCCAAAGAAGGAATTGCAGGCGCCGGCAAAGATGGAGCCGATTGTTGCTACGAACCACTAGGGTTTTGTTGACCATTCGGAGATGGACTCATGTGTGGTGCAGCTGACGTCAAGGATGGAGCAGCTGCCGCCAAAAAAGAAGAAACCATTGGGGTCGATGTGGAATGAACTGGCGGCGGTATTGACTGGACTCGCGGAGTAAGTGAGGTTTTGTTTGTGCACCGGCTGCTGATTGGTGATGGATGAATCAAAAATGGTATTGATTGGCTTGTGTGAAGGGACCGTGGAGATTGGATCCAGCGGCCGGAGAGCTGCATTAATCTGCCGCCAGTGAAGGGAGTTAAATCTCACCTAGTTCATCCTTAAGTGTATGCTCTCAATACCTACGTATGCTCGGTTTAGATACTTGAAGTCTACACGATAGGGTTGTTAAAACCTTATAGTCATCTAGAGGTCGAAGGATATACTGATTCACATTGGGCTGCCTCCTTGGATGATAGGTGTTCTCGCTATTGTACTTTTGTTTGAGGGAATTTGGTGACTGGCGCAGCAAGTAACAATTTGTAGTAGCCAGATGTAGAGCCAAGGCGAAATATAGGGTTATGGCCCTCGGTGTGAGTGAGCTTTTCCGAACTTGAATTTCACTTTTAGAACTGAGATTTCTACTGAACGGTCCTACGAAGTTGTTTAGTGAAAATAAATCAGCTATATTTATTGCTCACGATCTGGCTGAGCACGAGCGAATGATGCACATTGAGACCGACAAGCATTTTATCAAGGAAACGATTCCCAAGTGTCTCATTTGTATATCATATGTAAAGATTAGCAATCAATTAGTTGATTTCTTAACTAACGGTCTTCGTAGTAAGAATGTTCTTTTCCCATTAATAATCATATTAGGCATGAGAAATATTTGCGCTACAACTTGAGGGGAGTGTTAGGAATAACGGGTCCTAAGTACAAGTATTTGCAATAAGCGTTGCTTATTTTAACTCAAAAAATTAGTGTGATATAAATACAAATGTGTACATAAAACTACGATCATTATTCTTCTCTCTTCAATATTCTCTTTTTTTTCTTTAACTACTCGAAATAACTCTGCCACAAAGATTGAGATTCCAAAGAAAAGCGCCATAGCCATTTGCCAATAAGAGAGAAGCACTTCCTAATCATAGTTATTAAAGCCGCAATAGGTGTGCCGGGGGCCAACGCGCAAGGCGGGCGGGTGCCCGAGTGAAATATAGATATAAGTTATGATTTTATACATAAATGTAATTTGACCAGCTATATGAGAGAAGAAATATCAAAGAAAAGGAAAAGAAAAGGAAAAAAGGTGGGAAAAAAAGAAAAAATATGTAGTTTGTATTCTATCTGACTAATTGAAGCAAAGACCAAATAAATAACATTTTAAAGATAATGAGATAAAATGTAAAATTAAAAACTTTAAGAGCTTAGTTGTTAAAAGAGTAAAACTAGAGCAGCGGATAATATGTCAAATTTAAACTTTTATAACCTAGCGTACAATTTACTCTCGAACGGTTCTCACGCCCTGTCACTACCTTGCTCTCCCTCTCCTCCGGTGATCGCTGAAGGCCTCCATCTCCGTCCTTTTCTCTTTCCCTTTTTGTCCCTCTCTCTCTCTTTATCTTTTTCTCTTTCTCCCTCTTCGTCATCCCTCTCTCTAGCCGTGTCCAGGTGCAAATCGGCAGTGACAGGGCATGAGAACCGTTCGAGTGAGAATCGGCAGTAACAGGGCGTGAGAACCGTTCGAGTGAGAAACGGCAGTGACAGGTGCAAATCGGCCGTGACTGGGCGTGAGAATCGCTGAAGGCCTAAGTGCACCTGACCGAGGCTCTCGCCCAAGCTCTAGGTTAGGCGAGAGCCTAGGCCCTCGCCTTCAAAACAGCGCCTTGCCTAGCCAAGTCTAGGCCCAAACCCGGCTGAGCCTATAGCCTAGGTGCGCCTTTAAAAACTATGTTCCTAATTAGCTTCCCCAGACCCAAACCCTCTCATCCTTAGACACACAAAACTTCCCCACGCCAATATATGATTCTTGCTACCCTACCAAACCCCACCCCACCGAAAACGTCACATAATTCCCTCCAAATGCTGTCACCCCAGCCCCTCCAAAAGCTTCAAAAGCAACAAGTAGTTGATAGGAATACTAGGCAGAAATGACTCAATCAAGGTCACCCTACCTCCTAAAGAACTTTTCCGGCTCTCTAAACATTTGGACATCCTAGCCAAAACCTGATCACAAAATGACTTTGCTCTTAAAAACCAATATATTACTCTCAAGGTAAGTAAAATTGAAAATCTTTGGCTTCTAATTAATACATTAGTCTCAACATTTACATAAACATTTAAAGGGTAGCATATAGCTCTGAGCAGATGACCTTATACCCTGACAAAAAGCACACAAAAACATTTGACAATATAGAATAATAATAAAGATTCCCTGTATATGGACTAAACAAACAAAAAAAATAGAACAGAACAGAACAGAATTAAACTAAATTAAATGAACTGCATTTCAACTGCACCTGAAATTCTTCATAAGGATTCAAGAAGGGGTTTTGATAATTTAAAGCAACCACAAGGCCGATAGAAACCTGCATACCCAATCAAAATCATCACCAAGAATATTAGCTTCGATAACAAGAATGCCACTATTAGACCAACAGATTTTCAATATTACCTACTATTACTGGTTTTAATGTCAAAACTTCGAAAGTCAATCTCACTGCTAGAGTTGAAAATACACAGATAGTTCAACAAAAAAGAACAGAGAGATCGAATTGATGCAGCTCAAGAGTTTGGACACAAAAGCTTGAGTTTCTTGAACATGATAGGGGAATCCACAAATCATTGGTCTATCTTTAGCTTTCTCCCCAACACCTACGTACATTTCTATCTACTTAAGACTTCGGGTCATGCCCTATCCTTGCTCAGGTCAAACCCAAGCTCGGTAAGAGTTATATTGCTGCTTATAAGTATTGACTAGTGTAAGCCCGTGCCCGAGGGTACGACATTAACATTTGAAAAAATATATACATATCTAACTTTTTAAAATATAAATTTTAATATTTGTGTACATCAGATTCGATAACAAATTAATTCATCTTATAATTTATTAATTTTTACTTAAAAATTATGTGTTAATTTGTCAAGAATTTTATTAAAGAATAATCATTGGCTAAAAAAAGATATTATTTTCAACTTTTTAAAAATTAGAAAAAAAAGCAAACTGTTTATCATGGGAAACATGGATTTTCATAGTTGGACAGATTTGATACAATAATTACCGGATATACCTTCAATTTTATTTTTCTTTTTTTAAGTTTTAAATTCAAAAAAGTGTACGGAAATCGAGGTGGGGATTTTCCCTAAACTTGCAATTCGGTGGCGAAGGAAGGTGCAGCAGAGACGCATGCTTTTGGTTCGCTTAGGGTAGGATCACGAATCCAACATTTTCCTATATCATAATATCACTTACATCATAAATATCACATATATCTCCAATATCATACCCAAATATCATCCAATATCATACTCAATATCAAACACTTTACATCTAATACCCCTACACCTATACACTCTCATAAATCAAATCACACATTTCACATTACATTCTCTCTCCTCTTTCCTCCATTCTCTCATCACAACCTTTCACATCACATTCTCTCTCCTCACATCACATTCAAACAATTCACATCATTGGGACAATTTAGTCTTTTATTTCATAAACTCATATCACTCATATCTAGGGATGGCAATTTCTCAGAATCCGATCCGAATCCGACGATGCCCCACCCCAAAAAACCCGATTTTCTCATAAATTTTTAAGACCCGGTCGGATTCGGGTTTAGGTTCCTTCCCGCCCCGCCCCGACTAGTGTTATGTTCTTTTTTTTTTTTAATATATGTACATAGTATACATTAAATAAGGGATAGTCTTAGACTTTGAGTGCTTCAATTAAGTTTAAAATATAACTAAAATTAAACAAAATAATCTTGAATTCAAATTATGAAAATAATTAAAATTTTATAAAGGGGCGGAGCTGGTTCGGATCTCTACACTTGCGGGGTGGGGCGGGGCGGAGAGTGAGAAAGTCGGGCCGGGTCCGGTTTTGAAGATACCTGCCCCGTTGTCAACCCTACTCATATCATCTCATATTCATATTGTGAAAAGTACCATATTATTCAATATTACCGTATACAGTACTCGTGATCGGACCCTTATAAAAAATGGAACGGGATTAGTCAACCCACCAGCACCCATTGAAAGCACAATTTTCCACATTCCTTTCGCATTCATCACAACCATTGAAATGAATGGCTGAGATTTAAAAGAAAAATTACTGTTCATAGGACCGATTCCCCTTATACTATATAAGTATTGATATAGCCATATGCTAACCTACGAGGAGTGACTATTTAGAGACAAAATGACTTCAAGAGAGGTTTTTCCATACAATAGCTAGTAAAATCTAGAATGCAAGATGGGAGCCAGGAAGAGACAGACGATTGAAAGGATTGAAGGATGTGCAACAATTCAAGCCGAGTGGATTTTCAGCCAAAAAACTGTGAGAAATCAAAATGATTCCCAAAACAAGAAAGGGAGAGAAAGAAAACTTTTAAGGAGAGGAGGAGATCATACTGGCAGGGAGAGGTGGATTAGTGCTGGGAAAAGGAGGCTTCATAGGAACGAAGTCACTCGACGGAAGAAATTAGGAAATTTGGAGAAGATGAAAGGCAATTGAAGAAGAAAGCAAGCGCAGAGGGGAAATCAGACCAAGGTGGAAAAAAAGGTAAAATCCACATCTTGAATGAAACTTTAATTACTGAGCATGTTGAAACCAGAAACAAGGTGGGTTGAAACCAGAAACAAGGCGGCTTTAAACAGGAGCGAGATTTGGGATTTGGGGGGATGGATTGGCATTAAGATCCAACATGAAGAGCAAAATGAAATTGCAAAAGTGATGATAAATAGAATAAATGAAGAAATAGACAGCTTATTGATATCGGACCATCAAGAATCAATGAAGCTGACAGTGGGTCTACAGATCCGGAAGGAAAAGTCAGTAGTAGAAAAGCAACAAGTGTCACAGGACACACAAATTCTGTAAGTCTTTCTTTCCAAGTTCGATCAAATTGGGACATTTGGGCCTGCGAATTGAACAAGGTAATTGTCCAATATGGAGGTTTTGTTGGGAGGAAGTTTATTATTGGTAAGGATGAAAGCTTTGTAAGTGTGAAGAAGTGTCCAGTCATTGAAATTTTGGAGTTGATTTAATTTACAGGTAAATAGGAAAGGGAAAAGGTGGAGAGTGTACTCGGTTTTTATAAACCATCTGATGCAGGGGTGTAGAAAATATACTAGTGGGAGGACTTGGTTTACCTGGGGCTGGATTTTATTTATAGCTCTTTGTTGTTCAGGTGTTACTTCGTGAGACAGCAAATTTTACATGATTCTTTAAATCAGGGAAATGCAGATAGATTGAGCCTTCGTTTAATGTAGTTTGGGTAGTTATGTACTTAGACGGCAGTTGTTTGTAATGTTTCGAGATGGTGCAACTGTTTGCTGTTTTATCTATAAAGAAAAGGAGAGTTTCGTACGGCACGATAGGTCTTTGATGGAGGCTATAGGATGAAAAAGTGCCCTAATTTTGCTTTGTCAAGTGGCGGTAGAGCAGATATTGGGTGGCCCTCATTTCAAGTCCACTTCAAGATCATCAAGGCAGCAAACTAAACACGATGGAGCACATGCTAGATTATTTTCATATTTGCAGTGGCAGCGTCATCAAGTTTATGCGGCATGAAGTTTACTAATACATGAAGCAAATCTGTGGTCAGGGGCTCCATTTGTTGGTTTACAATTGGTGCTCCTAGAAATGTATCACAGTATGTGTTTTGGTTTCACTAGCTCAGGCAGGGTGTCCTGCAATCAGAAGAGGGGGGGGGGGGGTTGTAATAGCCATGGGTTTGGTGCATTTATGGACTAATTCAGTCCCAGCTTGTGGTAATTGTAATCCTGACTTTTTAATGATTTAAATAGAATCTGTTTTGGCTCATCAAAAAAAGAAAAAAAAGAAACAGAGCCTGGTTTCTAGCACAGTTAATTGATGCTATAAAGGCCACCCCAACTACCCCAGATAGAGAGCCCTAATCCAGTTCTCACTACAGTTGTGGATAATTGAAACCTCTTCAAAACAGGCCAATCACACACGCCTAGTGCACATAGGTCTATGATAGCCGAAACATTACGCATTCCTCCCTGCCAAAATCCACCATAGCCAATCTTGAGGCTCCTAATATTCAGGTACTTCAACCACACTAATCGAATAGTTGAACTCGAGTGCTACATGCCGGTCTGGCAACCAAATATGAAGGACCTCTCCAACCAAGAGGTAATCCTGTCCATCTATACCTTTCACCTATTTACTACCAGTCAAGAAATTAGGGAAACCATGCATCTACCCTATACAATATCCTAGACCCTCATGCCCATCTGTCTATCAGTCATCAACACCCCCCCCCTCCTCCTTCTCTTCTCCCATGCATGAAATGATCAAATACTCCAAAAATGCAGTGGTAACCCAAATTCTGAACCTATCAGCCCTTTTGGTAAGATGAGATTAGGAAATGCAGGAACAGAGAGCATTGCAAATTCTCTGTCAATCCGTGGAAAGTCTCCAACTTGCGTGAAATTTCTACAAATCTCGATAAGACGATCATTAAGTATCTGTCATAGTGGCTTTTAATTGCTGATAAGAGAGTACAATAACAGAAACAACTCAATGGAACTTCAGCGAAGTCACCCAACCTTGATTCTTGGTCACAATGGACCCCTCCTAGTTAACTTACATAAGAGAATGTGCAGACTCACAGTTAAAACTTTAAAGCAACTTAATGTTTAAGAATGAAAATATATAACGTATTCTAAAAAGAAATAAACATAAAAAGGCAAAAGAAAGAGCTTCCATTTTCAGTACCTGTCGATCGTTCATGTGGTACAAGAATGACCCGCCATATGTCTTCTGATCTAAGGGCCAACCTAATGTGTGAATCACAGAGCCAGGTTTATGCTTGCTGGCATCAACTTCCCATACCTACATGGGACGTAAACAGCTTAGAAAATTAGGCTAAAGCTCCAAAAGACTACTCAATTGAGTTTAGTTGTAAAACAAATCATTAATTATTCATGTCCGGGATGGGTGGGATTCAGTGTGAATCTAATAGAAGTAGCTTAATCAAACAGCATACAAAGAGTAGCGCCAACATCTCCTTTTCCTTTCTTATGTTTTAGGTTTTTTTTCTTTTTGATAGAAAAATATAAATAAATTAATAGAGAAGGGAGAAAATATAAAGGGGACGGCGGATGAACGTCCATTAACGATAGGAGAAAGAGAAAACGCATTACAAAAAGGAAAACACTAGAAGAAAATAGAGCACTCCAATCTCCTAGCAACTCTGAAATGTGAACACCACGAAATGCTCCCCTAGCAGAAGCCCGAAGGAAAGCCAAGTAGACCACTCTGCCCCATAGACGTGACCAGGGCAATTAAATGTGGAGTTTCTCTCGGTCCCAAGCACTTGCAAACACCTCACACTGCCACAAGAATGTCACACCTTTTCTCCCACCCTATAACTCCAATCTTAAAAAAAGAAGAGAAGCAGCTCAGGTTCGCGCAATCTTCTCCAACTGTACCAGAAAGAAACTCATAACAACTGAACTCCCACACATTGCAATAAGTAATCACAAGATTCAGAAGTGTGCTTGCAAATTACCCAGCAATCCAAGGTAATCCACTTGTAAGGTTTAAAAGCTTGCAGGTTACGAAGCTTACAGGTTATGATTGGTGTTGAGTTTATTAAGAACCACACGAAGGCTTATGTTTTGAATGCAATTTTTTTTCCTTCAAATGATAGAAGAAAGCGGAAAATTCACATGTTAAGAAGATTGTATCTATTGGGAGAGAAAAGATCAATGCGGAAAGAACCCTGAATCCTCTAGATTCTACACCCGGACCCAAATCACTCACTCTCACAGACCAATCCTCCGAGGAACTAAGCTTATGAAAACATAATTAACGCTTCTAGAGAGAATCCCGTTATCTGTAACTATTGTAATGCCAGAGGCCCTCAAAATGAAGCCTTCTCTTGATTCACCAGAAATTTTCCATCATGAATAATGATTACTTACAATAGCCATAACGTAACAAACCATGAAAAGTACGTACTAACCACTTTTCCATTTTGGCAAATTTTCATCTCCATTAACCAAAAAATATATATATTTTTTGAAAAATATTAGAGTGAAACAAGGCCATAGAAAAGTTATCGAGTCAAATAGCATTATCCCTTCCCATCTCAACCATAGCAGCTCTAACCTCATTCAAGATCAGCTCTCCAACTAGGTTCCTAACTCGTAAATAGTAAAATATAGTACAGCCTTGGGCCTGATATATTCAGTATTACTGTAGGATTGAGATTAAGGTTTTGTTGTTGTATTAGGAGAGTGTAATAAAGTATAAATACCCTCCCTCCCCCTTAATCTTGTTGATAAAATACACTACCTAAGGATAAAGGACTCCAATAAAGCCTCTCAATCATAGATACATCACAATAATCCTCCCGCAAAAAAGGTCCCGCCGTGATACCGAACTGAGATTAGGCAAGTTGATATTCCCAAGATCTCATTCACTAAAAATTCGTCAAAGCCCCCCTATACGAGCTGTCAGACGAGAATTCACACGCTTCTCACTCAAACATCTAAAGAAGTATATAGATTTTTAACTTGTTAATCCATGCTCAATTAAGAAAGCTGAATTCCAACTTTTGCTCACAGTCAAGGTGTCTGCATACACAAGAAGTAAAAAGGGAGAGCCTCCCATGACGTGTTAAACCAAACAAACCTTGATGTTCTCAATGTAACATAAAATGAACCGAGTTCTCAGTAGAACATACATTTCTTCATATGCCACTGAAAAAATAAAAAAAACTCTGAACATACAAAGAACAAAATTTTGCAATTACCGATCAGCTTTCTAAGGTTCAGCTCCAGCATAAAATTGTTAGTTACCTCTTTAATTCCTAAAGCATAAGTCTGGTGTTGCCCGTTGCCCAACTCCCTCAATGTGTACTTTCTGATTATTTTCTGTACATAAAAACACGAGTTTCTAATCATTTACAAGTTACAACCATAAACTAAAGCTGACCAACTGATATGAAAATCATGTTAATATAAAGCCTCAATTTCTGACCTCAGATAATGAACCCCGACATCCTTCAGCAAAAATATTTATACGTCCTGCTCACCAAATAAAAAGATATGAATTAAGGGAACATAGTGATTATGCTATATGGCATGGACATCTCCTAACCCAGTGGGAGTAAGGCAAAATGCTATGACCTCTTGAATCAAGGTGCAAGTAAGTAAACACAGATATTTGCTGAGCCAAACAAAAAAATATATATCAATATGTTAAAAAAAGTAAAGATAATACACAGCTTGTTCTCAGAAATTTATCCTGATTCCCAAATACAAGAAAATGAAATCATTACACGTTGAAGTAATGGGAATAATGGGTCAATATTGTATAGAATTTGTATCTAGGGGGCTTAGTGTACAATGTATATGTGGGTAGAAGTAATGGTTGTAAAGAGTACTTTTTCTTTCATAATAAAACTATCTACAGATCTGTTTTCTCTCTCCAAGTTCTCTCTCTTGTACCAAACTTGACTTGGCATCAGGGCGTCAGATTAGGGAGATACCCATGGAAATCAGAGAGCACCACTGTGTTCAGGGAGAAAAACCGACCTTACTGTGAAGTTCTGAGCTTCATCGGAGCTCACACGCGGCTCCGCGCGCCACCCACCGCCGGCGCGCGCCAATTTTCCTGCAGAATATTTTCAACGGTTGTAGGCGATTGACCGGGAGTTTTTGAATCTGTTAGAGATGTGTTGTTCAGATTTTTTTTTCTTGTTCTTTTTGAATGCAAACAGATATGGTACTTGGCTTTGAAATAATAAATTGTTTTTGTTTCTGCCTTTTGATTTCTGATTGGATTTTGTCCTACATGGAGTTTGCATAAAGGTTATTAGATCTCATCTTAGGGTTCTTTGGTTGGCCTTCGGTTTCTTACTCTTTGACTCAAGAGAACCCCTTTCCAATTGCTATATCATTTGATTGTTTGATTTTTTGAGAGTGCTACTGCTTTAAGTTACCATGTCTGAAGAAGTTGACTATTTCTAATGAAGCTAGTAGAGCAGCTCATCTCATATCCACCTCGTGATTAGCTCCATAAAATTGGATGCTCCAAACTATCTTGTCTGTAACTTGCTTACTCTCCATTCAAACTAATAGGACGCCACGATTCACTACTGGAAGCTTCAAACAACCCAATGAAACAAACTCGACGCATATGATTGGGTATCAAACAACGTCATCGTCAAAACATGGCTTTATAATTCAAATGGAACCAAATATTTAGAGGACTTATTTTTTCCTAAATTCGCTCATGAAATTTGGAGGTCAGTAAAAGAAGCATACTCACATTTCGAAAATTGTTCTAAGGGGTATAAAATCAGGTTGAAGCTGAAACAGAAGGCTTTCGCTTAGTACTACTCTAAGCTTATTAGTTTATGACTAAAATGGACCATTATTGTATTTTTAGAGTGAGAACGTCCAAATGATGTCCAAGCCTATCGAGGATAGTCGATGAAGATAGGGTGATTGACTTTCTTGATAGTCTTGAAAGCTATTGATGCACTCAAGGTTGAGTTGACTTCGAGGGTCCCCTTCCCTGATGATGGGGCTGTACATTCTCGTATTTCGGGGAAGAAACTTGACGACATGCTATGTTAGAACCGATTTGACCAGCTGCCCTTATTGCTACTCATCCGACTGCAGCAACACCCTCCTTTGTTGATAGAAGTCCACCTATGTGTGATCATTATCAAAGACCATATAGGAGTTTCTGCTTCATCTCCACCTTCGTGGCTGTGGTGGTGGTCGTGAATCGGGAAGAATCTTCGGTAACATTGCTCACCCTCAACCTCGCAACTTTAGCGGATACGCATGCATCCGGTATGGAAACTCCTCGGCAGCACCGGTGACCTCTTCTGAGATGACCGGTGACCTCTTTCGAGAAGACAACACTTCGCAACTTGCTATCCGCTCCTTCCACTTTTTCGCACTTTGCCCACGCAGGTATGGCTTACGTATTGACGTCTACATAGCCTTATAGCTTCTAGATTAAGTATTCCGATGCCTTTGATCATTTGACACTCCTCTAGCTTGTTTAACTCATATGTGTCTGAACACGACGGATCCCTATCACCGTTTTTTGGGAAAATTTCTATTCATTGTTCTCCTAAACTATCCTTGAACTTTGTATTGCATGTATCATCATTTACCTCAAATTTGTTATCGATTAAGCATCTTACCAAGTCTCTAAATTGTCATGCAACATTTTTTCCATCTCGCCGTATTTTGCGGGATATAGCAACCGGTTAAATGACGATCGGTGGGGATAAAGTTCGCAATGGATCGTATGTCTTGAAGAAAGTCATATCTAGCTATGACTCACAAAGTATCTACTAGCTCTCCTTTAGAGCCTTTGAATTCATGGCAAAAACGTTCTGATCACACTTTTGGTGTTCTAGAACATCTTTTTCCTACTTTAACTACGTAATGTAGTAGGTTTCAATTTCTTTGTGAACCATGTAACTAGCTAAAGCACAAACATTCCAGTTATCCTACTAGTAATCAAAGGAGCATGACTCCATTTTCTGTTATTCATTCTTATGTTTGGGCCCATCTCAAGTTACTTGTCGTTCTGGCATAGATGGTTTGTTACATTTATCGATTTTCATTACGTCTCATTTATTTACTTTTTCATAAAATAAAACAACTAAATGTTTTATAATTAATTAATACAATGATTTATACAATTTCAGGGTATTGTCCATATACGAACTGACAATGGTAAAGAGTACTAATAATTGTAAAGAGTACAATGAGAATGATTTTGAGTCACACTTGACTGCTAACGGCATTTTTCTCCGAACCACTTGTATCAAAACTTCTGCGTAAAATGGGGTAGCAAAGAGAAAGAATGAGCATGTTTTAGAAGTTCTTGACTACTATAAATATCACTTGCCTTCTATGGGGAGATGAAATTTTAACTGCATCATACTTAATCAACCGTCTTACCTTTAAGACTCCAGCATCATTTCTCCCAAACACTTTAATGCACTCTCTCCAACTTCGAGTGTTTGGACGTGTTTGTTTTGTTTACAACTCTGCTCCTTTGCGTGGGAAGTTAGATCCCCGCAGTCTCAAATGCGTCTTTATTAGATAATCCCCAACTTAAAAGGGTATAAGGGTTATCATCGTCCCACTCGTCGAGTTTTTGTTAGTCATGATGTCATATTTTTGGAGTCGGCCTCTTATTACTCCGTTCTTATGTTCATCCCCTCAAGAGGAGAATTTAGAAAATTAAGGACTTAACATGGAGCCTCCTTCTATTCCTGTTTGTGTTACTCGACGGGAACCTAGAGATTCGGACCCTCTTCCTTTGCCTAGACTGAAGGAGAGGGATGCACCTCCTAATGGAGAACCGTGTCAAAATTGGCGGACTTAATGGACCTGATTTGTTAACATACTCCCGCAGACAACATGGATATGCTACTTTAACCCCTCAAGTATTATTTGTTCTGAAAGTTAGTACTCCAACAATTGTCCCTTTCTCCGATTCTAACGGTAACCCTTCTCATCTCTATATTTCCATAGCTATTAGAGAAGGTGCTAAAGGTGCCTGAACATGTACTCTCATCATATTTCTAACTTTGTTTCTAATGATTCGGTACTACATGCCTTTGTTTTCACTTTGTCGTTCGTTCTTATTCCTTAGTGTTTGGAAGATGCAATACTTGATTTGAAGTAGAGTGCTATGATTAAAGAGATGAATGCACTTAGGAAGAGTGGCACAAGGGACATCTTAACTCATCGTGTTGAATGCAAGTGAGTGTTCACAGTAAAATATAGGCCGGATGGATCAACTGAAAGGTATAAGACAAGACTTATTGAAGGGATATACATAGACCTATGGGATTGGCTGCTGGGAGACCTTTGCTCATGTAGCCACAATGAACTCTATTCATAACCTAATTTCTTATGCTGCAAATCTAGAATGAGATCTTCAGCAACTTGATATGAATAACACCTTCTTGCATGGCAACGTAGAGGAAGAGGTTTATACGGATGTTCCTCCGAACTTCTCGTCTCACACTACAGGTGGGAAAGTATGTAAGCTCAAAAGAACTTTGCATGGGCTGAAACAATCTCCTATAGCATGGTTTGAAAGATTTCACACTGCTATGCTAAAGTTTGAGTTCAAGCAGAGTAACTCGATCATACCATGTTTGTCAAGAGACAAGGGGAAAGACCACAGTCCCGAGTGTGTATGTCGATGACATCATCGTGATATGTGATGAGGAGGATGAGATTAATTCAATCAAACGGCAATTGAAGACTGAGTTTGAGGTCAAAAACTTGGGTCCGTTACGGTATTTCCTTAGGATCGAGGTACTTAGATCAAGTTGTGGGATCTTTCTCTCCCAACGAAAGTATGTTCTTGCTCTCATATCTGATACTGGAATGTTATGATGCAAACTTCCGCACCTTTCGAAGCTAATCATAAGCTTTTCGGAGGTATAGGCACCGAAGTAGATAAAGAGAGATTGCAAGAGTTACTTGCACGTACTAGGCTTGACAGTACATATGTTGTTGGCGTTGCGAGCCAATACAAGCATTATCCCCGTGAGCCACATAGATTAAATTTGAAGGCTACACCTAGAAAAGGTTTGTTATTTGAACCTCACGGTAGGTATACTTTCAGATTGAGCTTGTTCTTTGGCTGATAGGTGGTCTGCTTACTGTTAATGCACATTCATTGGAGGAAACTTGGTAACTTGGCAAAGTAAGAAACAAGCTGTGGTAGCAAGGTCCAGTGCCGAGGCAGAGAAAAGAGCTATGGCTCTTGGTGTTGGCAAGCTGTCGACTCATTTTCTTCTTGGAGAACTAGGATTCCTATAAAATTATAAGGGTCTTCGTAGTAAAGTCTTTATTACAATTATAAGCAAGTTAGATATGAGAAATATCTTCGCTTCAAGTTGAGAAGTGGTAGAATGGAAGGAGCGTATAGCAAGGTGCGAAACGCAGTCGTCATCTAAATAGAGGTCAGCGGTGCTGCTATTACTACTACTGCCGGAGGAGTATCCATCTCAGATGTATGTGTTTTAGCATAAGCTGAGCCGAGAGTGCCCTGGTCTCTGGCAATGATCACAAACAAGTGGACTCTTATCGGTATAGGAGTGTGTTGCTGCAGCCCGAGGAGTAGCAATAAGGAAAGACCGAACAGCTCATTCCGGACGATAACCCATAGCATGTCCCCGTGTTTCCTCCCCTAAAATACGAGAATGTACAGCCCGAACATCTCCTTGTCAACTCAGCCGTGAGCGCATCATAATAGCTATCATGACTACCAAGAAAGTAAATCACTATCTACGTCGATTATCTTCTGATAAACATGAGCATCTTTTGAATATTCTGCTCTAAAGGCACGATACCATCTTGGACTATCTGTAGGAGCTTCAACCAGCAATCATACACCTTGGAACAATTTTCGAAATGCGAGTACATCTCCTCCACTGTACTCCAAAATTCATGAGCGATTTTGAGAAAAAGATTACTCTTCCGAGTATTTGGTTCCTTTGAGTTATAAAGCCATGTCTAGACGATGGCATTGACCTATACACAATCATCAAGTTTCGATCCAATGCTTGTTTGGAGCTTCCAGCATAGTAATCAATCCCGGATAGCGGCGCATAGCGCCCGACCCTGAAAATGGGATAGCGGGATGGACGCTATTTGAATTTTTTAAATACATTTTTATATAATTAATAATCTAAGATATATACATATAAATATTATAGCATAACATTCATAATAGCAATAAAACTCACAAGTCTTGAACAATAACACAACTCAAAAATCATCATCATCTTCTAGCTCGGGCTCCACTTCTTTGCCATTGTTGTTATTGAAAGTTTGGAACATAAAAGAAAATAAAAAGGGGGACCTTCAGTTCAGTAAGAAGGAAAGAAATAATAGAAGAAACAAAAAATGGAGACATAAAAGAAAAAAAAAAAAAAAGGGGGGGGGGGAACCTTAAGTTCAGCAAGAACGAAATAAAGAATAGAAGAAAGAAAAAACTGAGACATAAAAGAAAATCAGAAAAGGGGACCTTCAGTTCAGCAGACATAAAAGGAAAAAAAAAAAAAAAAAAAAGGAAGAAAAAAGAACTAAAGAAAGGAAATAAAAGAGAAAGACTCGAAGAAAGATAAAACAGACATAAAAGACAACAAAATAATAGAACTTCAGGGCGGAGTTGAGATGAGCTCCTCTACTAGCTTCATTGGAAATAGTCTTAAATTCTTAAGATAAGGTAACTTAAAGTAGAAGCACTCTCGAAAAATCAAATCAAATAGCAAAAAGAAAGGAACTCTCTTGAATCAAAGAGAAAGGAACCAAAGGCTAACCAAACAACCCTAAGATCAGATCTAATAAACCTTATGCAAACTCCATACAGAACAAAATCCAAACATAAATCAAAGGCAGAAACAAATACAACATAATATTTCTAAGTCAAGTACTAGATCTGGACGCAGCCAAACGAAAGAAGAAAACAAAGTTTGATCAACACACCTCCGACATATTCAGAACCTCTAGACGATCACCCAAAGCCCCCAAAAAAAGTCGCGCCAAAAAACTGAGGCACGCTCTCGCAGTGGGTGGCGCGTTTACAGGAGCTCCAGCGTCGATGTTGGCGTGTGGACACGCGTACGAGCTCCGATGAAGTTTAGAATTTCACCGTAAGATCAATTTTTCTCTAAACATAGTAGTGCTCTCAGATTTTCATTGGTATCTTTCTACTTTGGCACTCTAATACCAAGTCAACTTTGGTACAAGAGATAACTTAGAGAGGGAGAGAGAAAATAGATGTGTATATTTTTATTATAAAAGAACAATATTCTTTACAATCACTACTTCTACCCACATATACATTTTACACTAAGCCCCCTAAAAACAAATGTTGTACAATACTGACCCATTTATACCATTACTTCTAACAGTAAGCATGGCAGAAAAAGGAAATCAGGGTCGCAGCCATTGATCGTTCACAATATCTTGTTCCGTTCTATCCATCCAGTACCGACCGTTGACTTACTAACATTACCTACTTCTAAATCTCGACTTTTTAAATGTTTCACATAAAGGAAAAAAAAATTGTTCTCCGAGTTCGGAGGTTTATTCTGCCAGAGGAAAATTACTTTTTTCCTTCTTTCTCAATTTTGGGTTTAATTCGAACAAAGGAGCTGGGAGTAAAATGGACCAGTGGAAAGACTTTTTGAAGTTGATTTTGTCGGTGATGAGAAGGGCAACGGAGCAGGGAGCAGGGAGCGGCATTAGAGAAGAAGCTGACCGGCTAAGGCATTCCTGGGTTTGATCGATTCGTAAGGAATATGCTCTTCATAGATATGACCTAGTTTGGCAGCATCCTAACTTTGTCGGATCTGTAATGTTTATCTTCCTAAGTTCAGGGCTATGCCCGTGCGCATGTGTATGTGTGTGTGTGTGTGTGTGTGTGTGAGAGAGAGAGAGAGAGAGAGAGAGAGAGAGAGAGAGAGAGAGAG
>JAOWAN010000054.1:12266915-12286700 GCA_028566635.1 Lobelia cardinalis | reverse complement strand
GAGAGAGAGAGAGAGAGAGAGAGAGAGAGAGAGAGAGAGAGAGAGAGAGAGAGAGATGTGACTTTTCTTTTTTCACAGGTCAGGTGTAATAAAGCCACTTATCCAGAATAGTGGTACAGGGCCACACGTCCAGAAACTTCTTATGTCGCCTACAACAAATTTGTCACATCATTTTATCAGTTATCGTGTTTTTATCACTAAAGTAAAACAATCGATTTGCCAAGTTTCCATCTTAGTCATTCAAGAAACTCAATTCATTTACTGACCATCAAAATGAATCAGGGACTCTGACAAAAAAAACCTCCAAAACTAACCACGAATAGTTTATCATGTTAAGACCATTAAACAGCAGAAACACATATTTATTAATTCATTAATATTCATTAATTGCAATTCAAATATAATTGAAGCATTTATTTGACTTATACTTTAAGATCTTTACTTGTTATCCTAACCAAAAAAGGGGGATACCGTACCACCTTTGACAAGCCTTCAACTTTTTTTACGGATACAACCCCTACAATTGCGATAGAGGATTCATTACACTTGAGTGTGTCAATAAGGAATTTAGATTTGCATCTCATTTTCCTTCAAGTGGACAGGAATTTTATAGGACGACAATTAGACTCGCACTGTTTTATGGAACTGAGCGTCAGGTTACTAAGAAAGAAAATGTGAACAAGATGAGCTTCCTCAAAATGCAATGAGAATGTGATGTAAAACAAGAAAATATAAGGTTCACAATGAACAAATACCTGAGAGTTGAGATGGTAATAGTCGCCCCTACAATAAGGAAATGAGAGAACCGTTTGAGATGGTTCAGCACATTAAACCTAGGCCTTTTAATGTATCTAGTGCTGAAAAACAATTAGAGTTGGTCAAGTTTTTCCGAGTTCAAGTTGGAATATTTGAGAGAGTCGAGTCGAGTAGAACTCGAATCAAGTGGAGTAAAGTACACGATCGAACGCAACTCGAGAAGTTTAGCTGAGTCTCCGCGAGTATACTCAAGTAGTTCAAGCTTCATGAGTCGAACCGAGTTTTGGGAGAAGAATTGAATATATAGATATATTTATATTTTTTTTTACATTTATTTATTTTTAGAAGGTTATAAAAATATAGATCAGAGTTAAAAAATGAAAATACATGTAATTTTTGCACAAGCACTTGAACCGAGACGAGTATGATCGCGAACATATTTGTCGAGTTTCGCGAGTAGTTCGAGTATACTCGATTATTTAATCGAATATCAAATATTGTTCGAACTTGAATCGAGTATGCCAAACGAGTCAAGCCGGGTCAAGTCAAGTATTTTTTTAGTCAAATTGAGTATCGACTAGTTGAATAATATGACAGCCCTACGTGCATCTGTTAGGAAGTATGGTATCAATCTCAACCAAGCTAGACGTAGGGGAAGACTAAAGCCAACATGAGATCTATAATTAAGAAACATGTAAAAGGGTGTGGCCTTTCTAATGACCTAGTATTGAGCCATATTGAATGGCACAAATGATTCATTAGTCAACCCCAACTGATAGGGACTAACGTTGAGTTGAGTTAAGTTGTATATTCCTTTATAATATATTCAACTCTTAAAGTAAAATGGCTATGAAGATTTGCCTCGATCACAGCATCAATGGCACAGTGCGACCAACTAAAATTGCCAAATGATTAAGATGATTGGAGCCCAAGGAAAATGGCCTCATGTAGTACGAGGTCAGGGATTTTTCCCGTATATGTTGAGAAAGACTTGAGATGGTAAAAGTGTTAAATATGCCCTAGGAGCCAGTAGTCGAATTATGGAATTAGTGCCGACATAATAAGAACCTATTGGACTGAAAAAGGAGTATGTTCTATATCTGGGTTTAATTAAGTCTTAAGTTAGACTGAACTAAAAGTACTAAGCCCAAAAGGCATAGGCCCAAAGCCCAATTCACATTTATCATTTCATTAGTGGTTTGGACAATCTTGCTTTTCATATAAATAGTCTTTCCTACAGGGAAAAGATACATGAGACATAAAAGAAAACCCTGGTCATTTTACGGAGAGAGGGGAGTAATATCTCAAACCCCAACGCTAGTACTTCTTGAGAGTGATTAATCTCCTTCCGCTACGTTCGTGAAACAACCGTTCAGAGTTCCAGTCCGTTCGTGTGAAACCGTTAAAGGCGCGGTTCATATTAGATCGTGTTTGGTGCTTCACGACCTTCAAGCAAGATATCTGATTATTTCTTGGCGAACTGTAATACTCTACCCATCCGATTAGGTTTGAATTTCACTTGGATCTTGTTGGGGTTTTATCTAATTTATTATTCCGCTGCGGTATTTATTTTCATAAAGCCCATCAAAAAGTCACATCTCTAGAGGAGAAAATGATAGAAAAATGGTTATGATGGTTCGGCACATCAACGAAAGCCTTTTAGTGCGCCTCTTAGAAATTATGGTATCAATCTCAACCAAGATAGACGTTTGAAAGACTAAAACCAACATGGAAATACATAATTAAGAAATATGCGAGGCAAAGTGGCCTATGAGATGACCTAGCCTTGAACTTGGTGGAAAATGATTCATGTTGTCAACCCCATATGATAGGGACTAACGTTGAGTTGAGCTACATAATATGTTCCAACTTCGATGCGCCTTAAGAACAACACTCAGTCCAAAAGGGCAATTAACAAAAATTGCCATATGATTAAGATGATTGGAGCTCAAGGAAAATGACCTCATGTAGTACTATGTCAGGGAACTTTCCATACATGCTAACGAAGACTCGAGATGGTTTATCACAAAATATGCGTATACACATCACAAAATTTTATGTCAGGGATCTTCTCCTTCCTAACGTATACACATCACAAAATTTTATGAGTTCACCAAAACTCGATCCTAAAGTATTGGAATTCCATGCTTGCCACACCAGACCCAAGGAGCACGACTCTTGTAAGTTTAGAAATCCCATAGGACTCTCCGGATCAAGACAATGATGCCATGATGTTTCCATTCAATCAATAGCTTTTGAATAAGCCGTCTACCGCCTTCAATAAATCAGTACTGAGAGAGATGGTGGCATAATCTTATTACTAGACAATCATGCATAAATGCAATGGCCCTTAACAACCTAGCTTCCATAATTGCACCTCAGCCATAGTAAGCAGTAATCTTAATTTCCATGCACAAGAACATACTTTGAGGTCCTCCCAACCAAATGGATAAAGTGAGCTTTACTCATTCCAAGGTTGAACCCTCAATTTCAATTCACAAGCTCAAGCTTGTTTATACACTCAGGCATACTCAACCTAAACACGAAAACAGAAACAACCAAAATCCAATTTTAGACTTGTGTAAGCAGACACCCAACAATGTTTTTCAAGAGAACTTCCCATCCACCAAATAGATGACACAAAAATGTTGCACTTCCAAAAGTTGAGGAAATTTTTACCATATAACTTCCTAATTCCACGATAGAACTTCACTGAAAATGGTGCACTTCTAAAACTCTCTACAAAATCTCTCGTTAAAACTCTGGAAGCTTGCCCTTCTATTCCATCATCTCATCAAACAGAAAAACTTGGAATCACGACCAGTCAAAATCATGAAACTTAATACTATCCAGAGGAAAAGTATCTTTCACTTTTAACGAAGCTTAAATTTGTCCAATTTATTACACCTAAATCTATATGTATGAGATTATTCCATAACTAGAAAAGGCAATGTCACGAAGGGAAGACAATTTACAACTTTGCACATCCCATCACAGAATAACCAAGTAATCTTAGATGAAAAAAAAAATGCAGATCAAGATAATTTCCTACGAATGCAATAAAAGCAAGGTGATAACAGAGCAAGTAATTACCTAGATAAATTACCTTAGTGATTTCCAGCCCCTTGTCTTGCTTGAGTGTCTGGCTGCTGCTGATGTATCTGGAGTAGGAGGTTAGCAGCAAATTGAAGTGTTGACCGATATCTCTCATTTTTATCAGAATCCAACTCTGATGTCCCCTGCCCTGCTCCATATAATGCAGAATGAAGTTGTTGTACCTGATTCGGTAGCTCCATGTTGGAGTTTTCAACCGCCGTAGGCACAACAGTTTGCGGCTGGTAAACTTGTGTAGGCAATGTAGCAATGGTACTATTCGGTTGAATCATTGATGACGTGAACTGCCTATATGCTTCTGCCTGGTGTTCCACACCATGGCCGCTCTGGGGATGCTGCTGAATTTCAGGTTGATACTGCTGGCTACCATGCAAGGGACCAGGCATATGTCCACTCTGAGGAGGGGTCGTGAAGCTAGCACTGGGTGTAGATGAAAATGCACCTTGTCCTGGAAAATTAAAAGTGAAATCTTGAATATAATACTGCCAACAACCAGTTTTTCCAACTCATTGGCTGCACTAGACTGCAGCTAGTAGAATTTGTGCCTGATGGTACAATGAATTACCTGCTTGTGGCAGAAAATGACCAGCCTGTTCAGAGGTGTGACGTTCATATTCCCATCCCTGGGCGAGTCCTCTATCTGACGTAGCAGAAGTCGATACAGGCCTCAGTACAGTAGATCCTGATGGTTTATCAGAACTCGATTCCTTGGCAGGTAACAGAGAAGCCAAAGTGGCAATGAGTTCAGGCGTCAAAGAAAGTTGATTCTGGGGTGTGGATGTAGGAACAGCTGGAGGAACCAAATGAAAAGGACGAGGGCTGCTTGTTGCCAGACCAAGATGCTTCAGAGGAATCCTCGAGTCTTCTTGGAAAACCCTATTATAATCAGCTTGTGATAGTCTTTCCTCTTGGTGGATATCACCATACTCATTCCTAGGAGGAACCTGCCGTTTATCTATGTACTGAGGCTGACCTGTCTGTGGATGCATGGATGCACTCGAAGCATGCTGTGGGAACTTCAGAACCACACCATAGAGACGCTCAGGCCCAGCAACGTTTAAAACCCTCGTAAGGAAATCAGATGGAGGAACCAAGAACAAGGTGGTCCCATCGTCAAATTTTGCAACCCCCGCCCGGTTTTTGTCACCCAAGTACCGCAGAAACTCTGTGTAAGAAGCAAAATCCTCTTCACTATCAGGCAAAAAGAAGACAATATTAAAACCAATAGCATCAGCATAGTGTTTTGCCAGCATGTCCAATCCTGTCCGCGCAGAGCAATTAACAGCCTCTGGCCTGCACGATCAATGTCCAAACTGTCAATTGACCGATAACAAGGCTAATAATAAAAGTTGGAATTTGCCATACAAATAGAACTGCTAAAAATGCAAGTGACTCCAGATGAAACAAAATAAAATGATCGAGTATAAATCAGTATCATGAAAGATTTTTATGCAGAAGTCAAGATTAAATAGTACTAAACTTGGGAAAATAAACAGAAATGAAGTTCCCTTAAGTGAAAATTGCCTGAGACGATTAGGACAAAGACAATGTACACCAATAAGTGCATTAGTAAAGGCCTCTAGACTACAAACTTCACAGTCCAAGCTAGCTCCAAAGAAGGATTCCTGTAGCTGGGCCAAACTATGGACAAGGTTTTAACTTGTACACATAAGAAAGATCCATATACAAGGTTCCAAGGACATCCACCTATAAAAAGACCAACAAGAGATAAATGGTGTTCAAACAGACTACTCTCTCAAGTGATTAGAATATTAACTTAAGACTCAAGCACACAAGTTTCGAATTTAAGGTAAAACATAGAACATTCTTTCAGCAACATACATGTCAGGCATGTGGACTGTCAAGAAGTGTATAGATGAATCAGATATTCTCTTTCCAAAAGGGATATCAAGCAAGAGAAGGGACACAAATGAAAACTACTTACATCGCATATCCAATCCATTCCCCAAGGGGAACACAACGGGCACGACAAACAGGAGTCCCACCCTTGGCAATAACACCACGCCACACATAATCATGATCAGGACGTCCCGCATCAGTTCCCCCAGCTGTGTATCTTGAATCTACAGGGTTGATTCTTTGAATATGAGTGAGTGAAGCTAAAGCAACTTCATCCACTCTTGGACTGACCTGGTATACCTGGTCTGGCCCCAACAACCGGTCATTCATTTCCACTAAAGGCAATGTGGCCTCAGTCCTTGACCTTTTAGGCTCCCTCTGAATTTGATTTCCATCAAATACATCCCAAGGGCCAGAAACAGGCCTACTCGATGGCTTCATACCTGCTGAAGGAGAAGCATGCATCCCAGGTGTAGGGGAAGACCTTCTCCAATTTGGACCCCCCATCACGGTGACGGGATTAGTATCTGGAAGTTTATGACGAAATGCCAAATCACTCAAGTCAGAGCCTGGAGGCTGAACCTCAAAACTACCAGGAGGAGCAAAAGGCCTAACGGTCATTTCAGGCCCTCCAACACGAGGTGGTAAACGTCCATGAAAATTACTTGGGACTGCTGGACGATTTTGACCATATGAATCCATTTGTGCATGATGTAATGGAGTTTCATTAAATAACGCATCAGGTCTTGGACCTTTTATTCCAGGGTAAAATCCAGAGAAATCCTTGTTAGTTGCAAGATCACTGCTCGAAAACATAATTGATATTCTGGGATCATTGAAAAGCTGTCCCTGCAACCCCTCTTTTGCACGATGTGCCTCTTCCACACTTCTGAATTCAACAAATGAGCAGTACTTTGAAGGAAAACTTCTAATTCCTTCAATTTCGCCAAATAAAATCATTGCATTGTGCAACATCTGCTCATCAACATGAACGGAGGGAGGATATGATATCCTCAGAACATTACTTGGTTCACCATCACCATTTTGCCCCAAAGAAGACTGAGAATGCTGTAGCAAACACGAAAAGGATAAAGACAGAATAGTGTCAGTGCTGCTTCAACAGGAAGTCTTTTAACAAGATTGTCATCTGCTAAACACCAAGATAATTATACCTTGCATCATTAAAGAGCAACTAGGTTGGAAGAACATCTAATAGTTAAAATCAGTAAATGCAACTGGGTTTTCTCCTGTGCAGAATCGCATACAGGATAGTAAAAATTGCAAGTTGGACATGTATAGAAAAACTAAGTATGGTATCCGAGAATTACCTGTTCTCTTTTGGGACCATAATGAGTAGAATCAGAGTAATTAAAATCTTGAGGTATCCATGGTGAATCATGAGGGCCCATACTTCTGCTAACAAATTGTCCTTCTCTTGTCTCACGGCCATCAGGCAAATGGTCCTGTTAAATGAAGGCAGTTGAATAAGCTTATAGCACAGATCGAAGTGGAAACAGGTTAATCCATAACCACCTGACTCCTGACAGAATAAGTAACCATCTATCTGCTCCTATTTAACTTCCATCATAAGATTCCGGGAACGGTGACTGAAGGGAATGGCTGGGATCAGGCTATATTTCCAAAGAAGTGTATTGCAAACTGTAGACAACTTAGGATTTCTTTTATGATAGACTGAGACACCTTCAAAGCTGAACTACAAAAAAGATTATAAACTAATAAGTGATTTAAATTCAACTTCTTTTCTTTTCTGCAAAGAAAAGGGTGATGAGTGCGAAAGGCACAAAAACCCTATTTTGTTTTAGTGTGCAGCAGGCATCCTACTGCATGCTTAAACATAACTTCCTCTCCAAGAATCCAAAGAGCGCACCGTTCTGTGTGTTGGAGACAGGATAGACGGGGCTTCCATTTGACACCTACTTCTCTCAATAACACTTAATGAATACTATAGAGTTGACAAGGCGCATAAATTTATTTTTGTGACTTCTATTATTTGCTAGAACCCTTGAATCTTCCCACATTTTAATTCATTATCTGGAGAAAAGAAGAATCGAGGTGAACTTCTTTAGCCCCCCAGTAGTACAATAGATGGACCATCCGAAAAGGGTATAACAAACACTATGGCGCATGCTTGGGAATATGACAAACTCCAACAAGAAGATTCCAAATTATACACTGTCCAAAAGTATGAAAAAGGAAGAAAAACCTTCAGTTGGCACCTATTTCTAGAAAAATTTTAAGGAATCTATAGACAGGTAACGAATAGCTTATTTTCTAGAATCCTTGAATCTACCTGCATTGTAATTCATTATCTGGAGAAAAGAAGGATCTAGGTGAAGTTCTTTAGCACCCCAGTAGCGCATACCTATGATAGACATTGAGGATTATACACCCAGGTAAGCAGAAAGAGATAAGATATGCACCATTACAGAATCCATCAAGACCTAAGAATCATTTGGAAGGGTGGCTTCTAGAGTGGCTTTTGGTTTCTGATTTTTCTTTCATTGGTATAATTTTTTATATCTATCTTTCTCTTACTTTTCACTTTAATCATTATAATAAAACAAAAAAAATCCCAAAAACGACAAAACCACACCAAAAACCTATATTTCGAACGGACCCTAATGACCATAACACAGTAGGACATGAGAAAGAAGCCTAGCCCTGACCAAGAAAAAGAGCAATAATGTCAAAAATATCTTTTGTCAAACTCCTTTTTTTCCTGGACTCCTGAACTCATCCACAGTTGGGTATTTAACACGATTCCCGTTATATAATCATCTACATCTATTGCAGTCAATCTGGAGAGGGATTGAGGGCAGTGAATTATTGAAATAGTATACGAAAGTCTCAGGATTTGGATTTCAGAGACATCTGGTCTGTTAAGTCTTTTTCCAAGCTTCATCATCAATCCCAAACACTAAATCAGTTCCCTTTATATAGCTTCATCTGGAAATCCAATGACCAAAGCAATGTCGCAGGCTGAATAAGGCTTTATACCTGGCCGATTGTGTGATAAGGGGGCAGTGAGAGTCACAAGCGTTTGTTCTTGCATTGCCCTGTGGCATGGCGTTTATGGTGTTCTCTGTTTGCCTTACTAGGTGATCAGGGAATGGTGTATGCTTAGACATCGGGGTTTCATTCGGACGAAGAATCCCTCACTTTTACGGAGTTGTGCTATGTTCAGTATGCTTTGGAATAGCTGGATCGAGCGGATATCCTTTCCTCTCATGAGAGAGGATTTCTTTTCAAGCTTCCATTTTGGGCACAGAGTTTTGGGGCTTTTCGAGACTTGCCTCTAGCTGATCTAGCTGGGGACTGGAGTGCAGCTTTGCATTGGTTTGTTTAGAGTCTGGAGTCTGTTGGTTTTTGCTAAGCTTTGTTGGCTTTTAGACGGATTCCTCAGTCCACCATTTTTGTTTTCTTATTCTTTCAAAATTTTCTACCAAAATTTACTCTTTTATCAAAGAATTAATTTATATTTATACATACATACATACATATATACATAGATGAAATTATAGGCTCTGCTCTGTAAGCTCTTCTCTCCATTTTACGTGGGTACCTCAACATATTTACCTCCCTCATCAGAACGTAGGTCAACACTGAAGGTTGCAATCAATTTTATGCTTGCGGTTATCCCATCTTTTTGACTAGTACATAGGAGCAACTGCTCCATAGTTACTATGCACATCTAAACTTTACTAGGAAAATATTTATATATATATATATATATACTCCTTCCTATTCGAAAGTGTTTTTAAGTATTGCCTCCTTTATAAGGCAGATCCAGAAAAAGCGTCCATTCTGAATATTTTCCATTTCAGGAATAGAAAGGAAGTTTTGTGCCCACAAGTTTGTTGCGGACCAAAAAATAAGTCGTTTCTATCCACAACCTTTTTTCCTTATTTTAGAGTCAAATGGCTTGTCAGAAATAGTGTGCCAATTCAAACCGGGCACTTATTTGGATCTGAGCAAATTGAATATTATCATAAAGACCGACCAAAAACTTTCATTTTAACAAGAAAAGAAGATAAGTTTTGAATGAGAGGCAGTGAAGGAGATGCAAGTAAGAGGACAAGTTATACCCAGAAAAGAATAAAAAAGAAAAGGATGAAAATAGAAATGAGAAGAAACAAAACCGTAACAGCCCAGCTAATGGAGCACAGCACGTTACATTAGTCTGGCCGAAACTCCCTCTATAGCTGACATCAAGAATGAGGAAAGAAACATCAAACTCTCCCTTTAACAATGAAAAAAGGTAGGGACTGATTGCAATAGATTCTGGCATTCCTCTGATAAGATATCAATATCTTAACAATCTATACTTGTTAGATGTTTAGTATGAGAAATTATTTGTTGCAAATTCAGTGGTTTAACACCCATTCGTTTCTTACAAGATAATAGAACGATTTCAATGAGATTCCTTGTTTCGGATTAGTGATTGAAAATGAAAGTTAATATCACGCCTTAATCTTCATCATCTCTAGCCTGAAATATTTTTTGTTAAAAACCCCAATGACAAACATGCATTTGTTTTCTAACAAATAAAATGAATGAGGTTCCTAAGTTTAATAATAAGTAATAAGAAATGAAAGGAAATATCATGACTATCCCAAACTTCATTCCGGGAGAAGCATGTGCATCACACAGCATTACTATCAAATTCGTTTTCTGAACTCTTAACAACTATTTATAAGACATAAAACATGCCTAGATGATAAACTCAACCCGATTTTTTGTGGTTATTGCCCTAGGCAGGGAATCCCAAGTTTAAAAAATGCTTACTTTACCAGCTGATCTGCTATGTATGACAAGAAAAGGAGCAAAAAAGCTATACAGGGATAAACTTACTCTTCTTGAGTGCGATCTCAGGTAATCGACGCGAATGTGTGCTCCACCTATTCGCTTCCCATTCATGCCTTTTAAGGCCTCTGAAGCATCCTCCAGCTTCAAATAGTCTACATAAGCTGTGTTTCTGTCTCGTAGGAATTTAAAATCTTCAATTTTACCAAATTTCGCGAATTCTTCTTCCAACTCTTCTTTAGAAGCAGATGAGTTGAGTCCACTGACCCACAAACTCTTGCATGGTTTAGCCTGCAAGAAAGATTGAATAAGCAATACTAACTCCAAAACTAACAATAAGGAAATGACAGCTGCACTGTATTATTCTCAACATATTTTACTATTTATAGACATGTAGCTTATGGGGCATATGCATTAGTCCATAACTAGAAGGAGAAATAAGAGAGCAATATAAACACTCATTTGGGTTTTTCAAGGGATTGATGAGGTAATATTTGTGCGAATGAGGTGAACTTGTATAAGTCTCCTCTTCTTTTTCTTTTTTGGGAGACGGTGAACTTCATTGTACCACTAACATGCCCTATATTTCTGGCGCTCCTTAATATAAGAATATGTTCAAATAATATATTACTGTTATGTGAAATTATCCCATTTTTCTTCGACCACATTCTTCTACAAACCTTGTTGCACCACTGATATTAATTGCCATATTTATTTTATTGATAAAAGAAAAATATCATTAATAGAGAAAAAGGTTATTACGAAGGCGGTGGACAAGAAGTCCACCAAGAACCATCAAATAACACAAATTATTAAATAACGCTCCAATCCCTAGACAAATCTCCCGAAGACAAACCAAAAGCGAGAGCGATAATTCACGATCTCTGAAAATCCCAAGAATTTCTCTCAATCCAAATGTTCCTCAGCAAGCTGAACACAGCACATCCCCACAGCAAAGAAGCATCCATCGATCGACCAAAACTCAAATGTTTGGGCATACAAAAATCCTCCACGCTACGAGGCACGATGCAGATCTCTCCTTACACCCCAAACAACTTGCACCATAGATTCCAAGCCTTAGGGAAATGCATAAATAAATGCTCGTGACACTCACTAGCTCCTATATATATAACGCACACATCTGGAGAACTAGCTGCCTTTGGATGACGTCGATCAGTAGTATTCAATCGACCAAGAACCACTGACCAAGCAAAGACTTTTTACTTAAATGGAACCTTGGACTTCCAGATAAATTTATAAAGAGGAAAATCAATTTTTATATGAGGGAAATGAATTTTGGTGAAAAACTTAACAAAAAACGACCTAGACAGTTCAAGAATCCAAATTCGCCGACCAGATTGAAGATCCAAGGTCGGAAGGAAGACAACTGATATAATAAATCTGCAAATCTGCAACTGACGTGGACTCTCTATCATTGAGATTTCTCACGAAATGAAAGTTCCAACAAAAATAACACCCTTCCCTAACAACAAAAGCATTAATAGGAGCGTTATAAATGCTAGAAAGCCAAAATAAACGAGTAAGCGAGAGCTTAAAAGAAAAGTTTCATATCCAATGATCCTCCTAAAATCGAACTCGATTCTCAAGCTCAACCTCATATCAAACATTACGATGGAAAAGATGAAAACAACTAGAAATGAACCTCCAGGGACTAGCATACGTGACAGAAGAACTTATAGATGCATCCTAGCCACTATGATTTACATCAGACTTGCTCCCAAGAACCCTATGCCAGAGAGAATCACGCTCCAATGAAAATTCCCATAACTTCTTACCGACCAAAGAAATATTCTTGATAACCAAATTCACAAGCCCTAATCCCCCTCCACCTTAGTTGTACTAACCACGCCACCAAATCGTCCTTACTCCCTCTCCGCTCCCAAACCACAAAAAATGGATGCATAATCCCCTCTATGTGCATTGCCCCATAGTATTCCGATTAACTGCCATTATAAGAACGAATATGAACAAAAAAAAATCTAATCCAAATATCAAAATTACATCGAAAAATATACGGCACGGATTACTGCATCCAACAATCGTCACTATTTTTAACCATCATGGTTCTTATATAAGAAAAAGATAAGAGGGTACATCAAATGAAAACCAAAATAGATGCACAAAAAATAAAACAAAGCACGCTTGTATCTAATATGGATCAACTTAACGTCTTGAAAGAGGTAAAGCATAGCCTGAGTGGCATGAATTTGGAAGACTCAACTTGATTTCTACAAAAATGCTACTTATATGATTATGTAAGCACATAGAATCTGATATAGGGATAATCAAGATAACATTTTCTTCCTTATATTAGGTCCTAAAGATCCAAGCTTCCATTTTTGCTTTAAAAAGCATCATCCTATGTCACTTCTGTTTGGAGTTTAACATTCAAAAGTCACATTTTTGGTCAATTGGTAGCTATTTTAATAGAAAAGGTGGTCTAACGTAGTTCGGTGTTTAAAGAGAATAAAAGCAATAGTAACTTAGTGGTATGATGCCTCTGAAAATGAGTCACTTTTTGACACGTTTTGGTCAACTTAATTACATATTTATAAATAAAAAAAAATTACATGTTCTAACAAATATATAAAAAATATTTTTGATAAATTACTTATTATTCTTATAATAACTAAAATTATAGAATCTAAAACACAATAAATATTTTATAAAATTAATTTGACAAATTTTAGATTGTCTTTCAACAAAAAAAAAGTATACACTCGTTTTGAGACGAAGGGAATATAATTCTTGAATGATGATAATTATTTAATATTTCTATATGGTACATGCTCACTTAGTTTTTGAATAATAGCCGTCACCAAACCTCTTAATAGTTTTTTTTTTTTTTAAAAGAAGAATATGATTGATACAGAAAGAAGGTACAAAGAAATCACACAAGTAATCCACCAAAAAAAAAAACAACAACAAAAAACACAAATTAATCCAAAACAGCTTTCCAATCTCCGAAGCACCAAAACTCCTAGCCCAAAGAGAAGATTGCGAGCAATAATTCTCGATTATTGAAAATTCGAGAGTTTCTCTCAATTCAAATATTTCACAACGAACTGAAAACAAAAAAACACCACAACACAGAAGCATTCCTCGATCAATCAAAACCTAAATGACTAATCATTCAAATGACTAATCAGGACTCCTCCACACCACAAGACATAATACAGATCTCACCTTACATAAATGCTCGTGAGATTCACTAGCCTCCATACACATAAGGCACACCCTGAACCCCAAACAACCTGCACCAAATACTCCGAGCCATAGAGGAATGCAGGAACAAATGCTTGGAGATTCACTAGCCCCCGTACATATAACGCACACATCTGGAGAGAGATATCTTCCGATGTCTCCTCTGTCACCAATCATTAGTATTCAAACGACCAAGGATCACTGACTAAGCAAATGCTTTATATTCAAACGAAACATTTGACTTTCAAATGAAATGGTAAAGAGAAAAGTCAAACTCGGTAGGTAGACGAAGAACTTTAGTGAAAAACTCCACATAAAAGGATCCGGTATGTTCAGGAATTCAAGGAACCCAAATTCGACAATTGATCGAAGGACAAAAAGAAGACATCCGCAACCAACAAAGATTATCCATCATTGAGATTCCTCACAAAATGAAAATCCCAAGTCACCTAACCCCCTCCCTAACAAGAAAAGTAGCAATAGACGCGTTGTGAAAACTAAAAATCCAAAACAAACGCGAAAAAGAAAATTGAGATGAAAGTTCTATATCCGCTGATCCTCTCAAAATCGGACTCAATTCCTAGCTCCAACCACATAACGAACATGAGGATGGAAGAGATGAAAACAACTCGAACTAAACTTTTCTAGAGTAGCATATGTAATGGAAAGACTCGCAGAAGCATCCCAACCATTATGGTTAACCCCAAACTTGCTCGGAATAACTCTATATTGTAAAGAATCATGCTCTCGCAGAAAACGCTATAACCCCTTGCCGATTAAAGAAATATTTTTCATAACCAAGTTCCCGAGCCCTAATCTCCCCTCTTCCTTAGGCCTACTCACCTTCTTCCAAGCCACCAAATGAGCTTTACTCTTCTCCTCGGACCCACACCACAAAAACCAACGTAGTATCCTCTCTAAACACTCGGCCACTCTTATGAATAACTTAAAGAGAGAGAATTAATGAAAATACTAGAAAAATATGACTTAACGAGAGAAACTCTCCCCCCAACGAAAAATAAGCACCTTTTCACCCGACTAGCCTCTTTGACACCTTGTCAATAACCGGATCCCAAATCGTAGTCGTCCTAGAATTCCCACCTAAAGGAAATCCAGGAGAGGAAAAAGGACAACTAATAGCAAAACATCCCAAAAGATAAGAATACAAATTTAAAATTGAAGGTTCAACATTAGTGCCTTTTAATCCACACTTTGTTAAATTGATCTTAAGGCCAAACGCAATTTCGATGATTTGATTAATAGCGAGGGCATTTGCAAATCCACCACGCCCTCTGACAAAAATATTATAATATCATCAACATATTGAAGATGAGAGACTTTCATGCCGTCATTTCCTATCCAACAACCCTCTAACACACCCCTCGCCTTACACCTCATTTGCAATCAACTAAGAATATCCACAACTAATGAGACATCGGATCATCCGTCAAAATCCTCTTGAAGCACGAAACCACTCTTAGACTCCCCATTAACCATAATAGAAAACAAGGAAGAGAAAAGACACCCTCTAACCCATCTTTGCCATCTAGAACTAAAACATTTCCTATCCATAACTATGTCGAGGAAACGCCAATTAGCCGCATCTTACGCTTTCTCTTTCTCAAAATCGAACAGAAGAATTAACCCTTTCCTGCCTCTTCTCCTTAGATCATCTACATGATTAGCCACCAAGGCAACATCAATTAATTGACGACCCTTAACAACAGCACATTGAGCTTCAGAGATGGTACGGTATCCCCGGTACCGTACCAAGTTTGCGAGAGAGAATCTTAGTTATAACCTTGTAAATGCTAGTACCACCGCTAATAGGCCGAAAATTCTAAATCTCTAGAGACCTCTCCTTTAGGAATAAGTGTCATGATTGTGGATTTGATACTCTCGCACGCAAAGGCATTAACATGGAACTCAAACATCACTCTCACAATGTTACTCACAATGTCCCAAAAAGGAGGGAAAAGAACCAAAAACCATAGTAACCCGTCTGGACAAGGCGCCTTATCTTCGGTTAACTCCAAAATGGCTCCGCAAATCTCAACCTCCTCGAATGGTCTCTCTAACCCCTTTGACTTCTCCGCCGAAATGCGACTCCAATCAAACCCTTTAATTATTGGTCGACTAGCATTATCATTTGAATATAAGTTCTTATAAAAACAAAAATCTCCTTCACAAGTATCCCCACATCTCTAACAATAGCGCCATCGTCTATCTCAAACTCTTTAATGTACCCACGTCTACACTTTATTGTAGCCACCCTATGAAACAACTTGAAATTGCAGTCCCCTTCCTTCACCCATTTCACTCTCCCTTTTGACTCCAAGTTACATCTTCTTTAAACAAAATATCCAGACTTTCCACCATATCCAATTCCTCAATATGTCTGGACCGTCTATTCAATTTATCATGCGACAACCACCTAGACTCTTCCGCCCTATCCAATTCCTCCACTTCCCTAATAAGCCTGCCTTTCCTCACTTTTATATTTTCAAACACCTCCTTATTCCAAATCTTAAGCTTCTCTTTTAAGAATCCCAGCCTGCACATCAAAACGAAACTTTCCCTCCCCTCAACCACACACTCTTCCCACCAGTTACCACTAATTCTTTTAAACCACAGTGAAATAACCACATATTCTCAAACGAAAAGAGGGGACCCCACCGGATAGGAGTAGACTCAAGCATAATCGAAAAAAGATCCGACACAATTTTAGGAATAACTGATTAGACTAAGTCGGGGAAAGTTTCCTCCCACGAGTTACAAACGAGAAATCTATCGATCCTAGCTGAACAATTCCTCTCCCTAGACTCAGATCACGTGAAGGTGCCATTAGAAATAGGTAAATCGCGTAAACCGTGCTCTTTAATGAATTTGCCAAAGCATCACATACTCGTGGTAATTCTAGAACCTCCTCCTTCCCTCCCCTCCCCCCTCATTTTACAAGATCGTCGAAACATGTTAAAATCTCTCACAATGTACCAGCGAGACACACATAAATCCGCCAAATCATGAAGCTTGTCCCTGAAGGACTCACGCTCGCGAGCCCCGCAACGGCCATAAACTAAGCATTTTCATTACGAACAATAAAAACATTTCATTATAGAAGTTTTTATTTAGGAATTAAACCATTTTCATTAAATTAATATAAATATTTAACTAAAAATTTAATTTGTCAAATTCATTAGAAATATGCTAATATTTAGAAGTTAATTAAGTTGAAGGTATGTTCTTAATGAATGAATTTCTTGAAGAACTTATTCTTCCATCCTAACTGAGATAAAGGATTATGTTCGATTGTGTAATTGTGGTATGTTTTGGTAGTTTATGGTGCAATAGAAGAAAGCAAGAAACTTTAGTAATCAGGTTTTACGTCTTCATTTACTCAAGTGGAGGAGTCAGATTTCAACTTCTTTATGGTCCTCCCTCTTGAAGGCTTTCAGACATGTGTCTATTACAGATCTGTGTAGGGATTGGGCAGTTGTGCTTCATTTTTGCCAGGCTCATGCAGCCATGCTGCAGGTCGCCTAGTATCGGCTTATGGCTTTCTAGGAATTACTTGTAGCTATTTCGAGTTCTGTTCTTTCCTATATTCTTCTTTCTTCGTTTGCTTTATATTGTTGGAGGCTAACCTGTCCGCCTTTTCGGCACATTCTTTTCTTGCTAATAATTCTTTTGTTATAAAAAAATTAATATATATATAAAGATATAATTCCTGCATCTCAACTATATACAATCTTTTTATTTATTCACCATCGGTCCTTGTACTTTTAAACTTTATGCATTTAGTCCATGCCAAATGGTCATCGACCTAAGTTTGCCATTTAGGAAAACCTTCGGTCCTTGTGACTGATGCCACTAAAGAAAGCCTGTTAAATGAACAAGTGTTGCGCACGAGTATTGTACAAGGGTGAAATTGAAAATTCACACTTTGCACATAACCATTTCCGAGGGCATAAGGGAGAATCAGTCTTTTCGCTTTCTCATGGATATGTAAACCCTTTTCTGGGTTTCATCCAATGCGTCCTCATAACCTCCGCTCAACCCTCACTTCATCCCTTTTCTCCATTGTTACCTCATCCTTCGTTGCTACCCCTCTTCATCTTCTCCTTCAACATTCTGGTCGCCTCCGCCTTAACTCATGCCAACATTGTTTCTCTTACCTACCTCGTCTCCAATTATTATCACCAGCCATCCAGCCTCCATCTTCCATCACCTCCCATCCTACTTCCATCACGCCCATAGACTCATGCCAGAACCTCCCAGCTGTTGTCAGTCTTTTGCCACTCATATTGCCATTGCTTTCGCTTAGTATGTCGTCTCATTTTATTTTATTTTTGATAAAAGAAGAATATCATTGATAGAGAAAGAATTTACAAAGAAAGGCGGACAAGAAATCCACCAAAATAATCCAAAAACAGTAGATACACAAGAAATTACTCTATAGCAGGTTTCCAATCTCTAACTAAATCTCCCAAAGACAAACCCTGAAAAGCGCCAAAACTCCTAGCAAAGAGAAGATTGCACAGTAATCTTCTCCCACAATAATAAAAGCGAAAACTCTCGATTTTTTAAGATCCGAGAGTTCCTCTCAATCCAAATATTCCTCTCACTATGTCGTCTCATCAGCTTGTTGCCTTTACCGGAATCACTTGTAGTTTACAGATCCTGGGTAGAATCAACAGGCGAGTATAACTAACCTACCTACGATAATGAGTATCCAGTTTGTTTGATATTGATTTGGACATAACACCCAATTTCATAGCTCCGCTCAATGTTCCAGATTCTTATAAGTCTTCCATTGAGCAACGAAATTTGGATCAGTCACGTTTGATCTTAATTTGGACAGAAATGCCCAATTCCGTAGCTCCCATTTATACTTTGAATTCTTGCAATGGTGTCTAATCGAGCAACAAATGATGAATCAGCCGCTGTCGACTATTTCAATCATTTCACTAAATTAAAGATATGTGATTTAATTTGAAGTCCTTAATTGAGGTAACTACATGGGGGCGCTGGTTGAGATGGTGGAAATAACCATGTATCGCTGGAAAGTATGGTGACTAGAAATTGGGGAAGATAATCGGTTATCTATAGGCAGAATTATCCTCCAGAATTGAGCATGTCCGAGCACATAGTCATTTAACAGAAATTGATTTAACAGCACTCATCACAGGGACTAACTGCATGCAAATTCAGTGGATTTTGATCAATGACATGCACTTTTGTTGTAGAGGGACTAAACACAAAAAGTACAAAACTGCAGGGACCAATAGTGATGTTGTCCCATATTAATTATTTTCTAAAAACTTTTTAAGCTTATTCTAATGCACCAGGATGATAAACTAACTCATTCAAACATAAAACTAGTTGAAAGTAATCCTTTTATGGTCGTTAACACTTGCTTTCATATAAGATATTCTTAATCCGAATGTGATAAATGTACATTTTTCTAATACACCATTCATCCCACACAAAGAGGGGATTTATCTTTTTTGACTTGTCTCACTTGAAGAAGGACATTTCCCTATTGATCTATCTCACTTTACAATTTTTATTTTTATTTTTTGATAAAAGAAGAAATTTTATTAGAGAAGTAAGAACAGAGAAAGAATAAGAAAACAATTTTTTTTTTGACAATATTACCTCCCTTTTCGTGAAGGATATATATGGTCACACGATTTGGGAGTATTTCAGAACACTAACAAGTTTTCAACATGTTTCTTAATTTGTAGAAGACAGACGATTTGGGAGTATTTCAGAACACTAACAAGTTTTCAACATGTTTCTTAATTTGTAGAAGACAGGGTTAAGATATATCTAAGGAAGACCTAATAGTACACAAACTTACATATGTCAACTTGAATATGTTTATATTGAATGGACTTTCCTTCCAAATGATAGTGTCTATCTTGTAAGGAGAGAGAGGGAGAGAGAGAGAGAGAGAGAGAGAGAGAGAGAGAGAGAGAGAGAGAGAGAGAGAGAGAGAGAGAG
>JAOWAN010000054.1:12255298-12266815 GCA_028566635.1 Lobelia cardinalis | reverse complement strand
GGAAGTCAATTGTTACTATAGTAAATGTAGAGGTACACGTTAGAGGCGTAAGTTCTAACCACCTAAACACTCAATCAAATTGAATCATGCAGTTTGGTTTGATTTGGTTAAAAGACGATTCGATTACAATTTATAAATTTTGAAACCTATGTAGTTTGATTCGATTTGTGATTCAGCACATTCAAATCGAATCAAACGAAACCTTATAACTAATTTTAAGGCAAGGGCCTGTGTGAGTCATTATTTTTACTTTAATCATTACAAAAGATTATATCAAAACTGCATCTTAACTAAGGTAAGAAAGTGAGTAAACTATGTTTATATAATTTTTTTCTTCCTTTTTACCTTCAAATGCTTATGTGTTGATAATTTGCTCGCCAAAATCGAGCTTCTTATATTGGCATATATAAGGCGACACGTTATAAAGGTTTTACTCGAAAAGATATTAATCTAAGAACGCTCTTGTGCATAAGTACTTTATGAATACAAAAGTCGTTCCACGTTGCCTCATTGGAAGAAAAAAAATGGTGCATCCTAGGATAGAGTTGCTACTAAAGAGTAAGGTCATGAAGAAATATTATTAGTACCAACATGAATCTCTCTTGTCCTTTGTGTGAGAACTTCAATCTTGTGATCACTTGCTTCCCAATGCAAGTGGTCATGGAAGATTCGGAATGTTGTATAAATGGTGAGAGATTTCATGGCGCAGTTCTAGTTTAGTTGGCATTCTAATATCATTTTGGAAGTAGCCTAATTGTCACAAAATAGGCATATCTTTGGGCTCAGTTGTGATCTTAATTATGTATTTCTGAATTAACCTCATATGAATAGTCATTTATGAGAGTTTTTTTGTCCTACTATATTAATTTGTTCAAATGTCTCTATTTTTAATAGTTTGTGCTATTATATTGATTTATATAAAACAAACATATATGTAATTATATTTTCAATCGAGTACTTGTTCTTTGTTTAGAGCAGAGTAAAGTTAAGTTACAATAACCAAAAGTGAAAATGTCTTCTCAACCAATATCTTAGAGCACCTACAGTGGTGATAAATTTCACTAATTTTCAAGCATATTCGTGGAATATACTTTTACCTCAGTATGCATTGTGTCAAATGAGATAGAAACGATAGAATTTTAGGATGACTAAAGAAGCTTGGACTTCAGTCGTGCTGGGATATGTGGGTCTCCAGAAAATCTTCAATGACAATTTGACACATCTACTCATCAAATCAATTTATCCCATTCAAATTAATAATGATCATAACTTTCAAAAAAAAAAATTAAAAATCATAACTGAAAAGTAGAATTTTCAAACTATAAATAGAGACCAAATTTGCTATATTTTGCATCCCTTCTTCAAATCCCAAATTTTCTTTCTTACTCTTCACTAATTTTGATATTAATTTCCACTTAGTCCATTTTATCTAATTTTCACTTAGTCCATTTTATCTCCTATTATTTTCTATTATGGATCTAAATTATCCTAATTACGAAAATACTCAACACTCTCAATCAAATTCAAATGTGAATTTCAATCTAAATGTCAATTTTACTCCAAATGTTCAAATACCTTTTGACCAAAATTTGTGAAATCATCCTCGTCAAGTATCCCAATTATAGGGATTATATCATACCCCTCAACAAATTTCAAGTGTTAGCAACACTCTCAATCTATTCCATTATCAAATGAATTCAAATTTATTTCCTTCTCCAAATATCAACCTCAAAATGTTCAATTTTCTTCCCCATATATGGAATTCATATCATCTCGACCGTATACTTAGTCTCCGAGAATCTCTGTTGGTGATCTAGAAAGTTTAAGATCTTTATTTTAAGATCGTGGAGATGATGATCAAGAAGAGGATGCCACAATTCCTCCCAGCCGATCCCAAAAATCAAGAGTTGAAAAAGAAACGACCATATGGACTATAACCGAAGATAAAGCTTTATGTTCTGCTTACCTTGAAGCTAGTGGAGATGCGAAAAATCAACTGATCAAAATAAGGGCGAATTTTGGACAAATATTATGCAAATATTTCGCGATGCTCGAAAAGAAAATTAGACTACTATCAACGAAAGAAACGAGGAGTCAAACAAAGCACGTTGGAGAAGAACTGCTATTAAAAGCGATATGGAACTTGGGGATTTGAAGATGGAATATTTGTGCGAACCTCGTGTATAAACATTGTCCTTAAGGTGCTAGACGCCCCCACTATTTACTGCCAGGTATACGGCGTTCCACTTCTAGAATTAGATTAGCACCCGAAGAATTACGATCAGCAAATATCGGAATTCTTCCTTAAGAATTTAAGAGAGTTGTAGAGTATAAGAGAGTAGAAATGAGTGAGTTCAAGTGTCCCTAAACACTTATTGAACACTGAATATATAAGCTAAGTTATGCCCTTTCCCAACAGTCGCAACCAAAGGTCGTAAACGTAAGAATTCAAAATTCGTCAGAAGATAGCTCTATAGCGAAGTTTTCGCTATAGAGCTAGTAACTCTATAGCGTTCTTTTAAAAATCGTCATAGCACCCTTCTTGAAATGACGTGACTATTCAGTTCAAAAAAGTAGCCGTTAGGGCCTCTATAGCGAAGTCTTCGCTATAGAGCTGAAAACGCTATAGCGAAGTTTTCGCTATAGAGTTCTGCACAAGTTTTCCAAAATGCTCAAACTCTCAGTCAAAGAGCTCTATAGCGAAGTTTTCGCTATAGAGTTCTGTAACCTTAAAATTTGACATTTTAACAACTTTTCTTTAATCCTCAATATAGGATATAGATCCTAATTGATACTTATGAACTCATTTCTTCCTTTAACATTGCTATCTATTTTAGAAAATTCCAACAAGAATTAACCTTCATATTAGTAAGTGGGCAAAAACCTCACAAATTTCAGATAGAGCATTGTTGGGATCTTCTTAAGCACTATCCGAAGTAGCAAGGTGGGGTGACTGCAAAAGATCAAGAAAGCGAACACCGCTCAAAGTGATCAAACTAATATATGCCAACAATTGAGGTTCGTCCTGCAGGGGTCAAGAGGTCGAAAAAAAAAGGTAAGAAAGTTAGTTCTTCTCAAGATGATGTACAAAGTGTTACCAATTTCATTCAGACTTTAACTACAAATAATCATGAGATACATCTTAAATAACTTCAGTTCGAGAAGTAAATGTTTAAATTTATGAAAGAAAAAAAATGAGAGAAAAAAAGCAAGCACAATAGGAGCCAAAATAGATGTTCAAATTTTATCGCACATTGAAGAAAAATCAGGATTATCAAAACACGAAATGGAGTTCTACAACAAATTGCATGAAGAATTCAAGAATATTTAACCATGGAGTTGTAATGTTTGTAATGTTTATTTTAATGTTTCTAGTAATTAAATGTTTGTAATGTTTAAATTTTAATGTTTGTAATGTTTAACTCGTAATTATTTACATCTTATCTCAACTGAAAGAAAATTGTTTACATATCATATCATGACAACTCACTTTTAATAAAGAAGAAAAAGTGACAACTCGCCTTTAATAAAGAAGAGAAAGTGACGACTCACCTTTAATAAAGTCTGAAAATTACAACACATTTTAAAGTTAGACAATGACAACTCACCACTTATATTAGTAATTATTTATTATTATCGTTTAAATATTAATCAAGCGATTTTTTTCTATATCCGATGAAATTTCCATTTTACAACATTTGAATGCGTATGACAAAGAAAATGGGTTCGACCCAACATTGAATATGACATCCTTCTACCTTTAATAAAGTCGGGTTTTAGCATTTGTACGATTGTTATTAATCTACTATGTTCATTAAGACGTGCATTTGAACGTGAAATTTTCTAATATGTTTTATTTTTGTTTGTATTTTGTGTTTGTTTTGTATTGATTTTGGTTTTGTAAGAGTTTTACAATTTTGTCCTTTAAATTTTAAAAAATTATATGATAATGATATAGAGAGAGAAATAGTTGTAATTTAATGTGATGTCTGATAGAATATAAAGGTGATATAAGGGTAGGGAGATAAAACTTGTGTTTTTAAAACTTAAGTGGTGAACAAGTTTTTGGTATGTTTTTCAAATAAAATTTAAAAAACTGGACGGCTAAACGCACCCGTTTCCTTGACGTTGCATTTTGAAAGCTTCGCTGCAGAACATTCATCTGGAAAAGTTGGCGGTGCTGTTAATTTGAGTACAGTCGGATCAGGATAGGTTTGACTGGTTAAACAGCAAGCGGAGGAGGAAGTACATATCGCATTCATTTATCGTGACCACAGAGGTGTTTGTGTATTTGAGGGATACAAATGTCAAAAAAGGCATCTGAGGGGACGTTCGATGATGGTGGAAGTGTCGGTTGAGTGTGGGGACGGAGGAGCGTTTGATGCTTGCCCAGGCTCAAGAGTTGCCAAAGGGAGAAACATAAGGCAAGATAGTACAATCATAGAGCATCTTGGTATACCATATATCCATGCCAGTCCCTAATACTCATACCAGTGCTGCAGATGGAATGCCAGTACCTAATACGAGTGCTGCAGATGGAATGCCAGTCCCTAATACTCCTACAGGTCCTGCAGATAGAATATGGTGCACAGCACTATAAAGAGAGAGAGCACTTCTTTTGGCCATATATCTAAATGTCATTACATACAATGTAATAGTATTACATCACAAGAAGCTGACACATGATTATCACTTTTGAAGTAGCTATCTATGATCCTTCAATGAGGTTGCCACCCCTGGTATTACATCACAACAAGCTGATACATGATTATCACTTTTGAAGTAGTTATCTATGATCCTTCAAGGAGGTTGCAACCCCTTGTTCCTTGTCGAAAAGTAATGATGCGATGGACATGGGTAAAAGACTTGTCAACGATACCATAGCTTTCCTAGTGACATTCACCGCAATCTTCATTATGCCATCAATTTCCTCCTCGTATTGCTCGTAAAAAAAGAATGAAGTAAATGCAAGAACCAGTGCTGCAATTTGATCAAATAAAAGCCAAAGTAAGAATACTATGATTAAAAGCAAGTTTCTTATGCCAGCTCTTTTTGTTGTAAAAAAATTGGTTTCCACATTCTCTAACATTTGAAATTATTAGCCAGCATGAAATATCCTACCAGGATAACTCCACCCCCATAAAAGGCTTCATGATATGAGTTTGACTAACCATATTCTAGCCAATGAAATCAGTTATCTATCTATAAAAGGCTTCATGATTTGAGTTTCATTAACCATATTCTCCTCCATTTTAAACAAAGAAACTAACTTCTGTTAAACTAATCAACCCAATTTCCATAACTCAACCAAGCACTGGAGTACACAAGTTTTCCGCATGAAACGAAATTTCTGATCGAGTTACTTTCTACATAACAGTATCAATGGAATACAGTATATTTCTTACCTACAGCAATAGACGAGGTGAAAGAGTTTGCCACAATCAACTTGAAAAGATATAGTGAAACTACTACCTGCAATAGTTTAAGGAACTATATTAGAGAAGGAAAAGGGAATGGTCTTCCTTTTTCTGAATAATATATCATAAAACAATATTAAAGGTTGGGGAAGTCGAAAAGTAACCCTTGAGGGTTTTGCCATCTGACAAGTTCAACACGTTAATGCTTGTAGTAAAAAAATCAGTTGATTTTTGCTGTATATGCAGTAGTTTCCTACCCATTAAGGAGTTTTAAGACATTGTAAGTCCGCTCAAGCAGAATGTTGGCAACTAAGAAAGACATTATAATAATGAGCATAGGGATGTAAGATGCCTGATGCTATATAATTCAAATCAGGCTCTGTAAGAGAGCACACATCACATTGGCCAGTTTAATTACAAAATAGAATCTTGCTTACAACATTGAAAGAGAGAGTTCAAGATACTGCCCATTTTCTGTGAACCTTTGTATACTAAGTATGCATGGAGAACTTTACAAGTCAATCACTAAAAATGTGGACCACCAGTTATGCTTAACATTTCCCACTTGCTTCATTTTGTTTGTTTGATAAAAGAGAAATTTTATTAGAAATAGAGAAAGAAGACAAAAATAGCAGACAAAGAAACTGCCCAAAAACTACAAAGTTGAACATAAACAGACACCTGACTGAAAATAGCTAAGATAACCCTGCACTCCGGTCCCTAACTATATCGGCTAGAGACAAGTCTGAGAAGCCCCAATAGCTCCTCGCCCATCACGAAGTCTGAAAGGAAATCCTCTCCTACATAAGAGGAAAAGACAGCTCACGATCCCTAGAAATTTGAGAGTTCCGCTTGATCCAGATATTCCATAGCAAACTGAACATGGGACAACTCCATAAAATTGAGGAATCCTTAGTCCGACCGAACCCCCAGTGTCTTAGCATACACTACTCCGGCCTGTTTTGAGGGATGATACAATGATCACCTCGTACCTGAAACAGAGAACGCCATAAACGCCTCGACACAGGGCAATGCGAGAACAGATGCTCGTGACTGAGTCTCACTGCAACCCTTACACATTACACAAACATCAAGGATTAAGGCCTTATTCCGCTTGCGCAGTGGCCTCCGGTCATTGGTATTCAAGTGACTACGAACCACGGATAAAGCGAAAATTCTATACTTGAACGGAACCTTGGATTTCTGGACGAATCTATATTGAGGGAATTGGTTTAGTGTTTGGGGTTGAAGAAGCCGCTTTGCAAAAGGACTTGACTGATAACAAACCAGATGTCTCTCGAATCCAAATCCTAAGATCAAGATTATCAGAGGATGGAAATAGGATATATGGACACGCAAGTTTGCAGCTGATAAGGATTCTCTGTCATTTAGATTTCTATTGAAGTGAAAATCACAAGAGAATCTGTCCCCTCTCTGTACCAGGAAGGCTGAAATAGGAGCATCATGAACATTAGAGAGATGAAATAATTGAGGGAAAAATACATGAAGAGGCAAATCTCCTGTCCACAAGTCCTTCCAAAAACGAACCAGGTCCCTGCCTCCAACCCCAAAATGGTTATGCGGCCGAAAAAGATAATAACTGTGAATAGATTTCCATGGGTTCACATGCAGTACCAAACTTGCTTCGAATGACACTATGCCATAACGAACGACGCACATTCAGAAAAAGCCATAACCATTTGCCAATAGGGAAGATGTTCTTGAAGATCAAGTTCCCAATGCCTAATCCCCCCCCCCCCGCCCCTTTCCAGCTTTGGCCTACATACTACATTGCAAAAACTTCCTCATAATCCCTGCAAGTCGATCTGCCACCCCACGGGGTAATTAAAAGGGATATAAGTAATCAGAATACTAGATAGGCGAGACTTAATCAAAGTAACCCTCCCTCCCAGAGAAAAATAAACCCTCTACCAAACGACCAAAGGATTTCCACCTAAAGGAAGACTAAGATGAGAAAAAGGACATTGTTTCACCGAACATCCCACAAGAGAAGCATACTCACTCAACAACGAACTCTCGAAACGGACAAGAATTAATTACTTAAAGTAACTGCTGAAAGTTGACGCAACCATTAGATATGAAGATTCAAACTAGGCACACCTGGAAAGTAGAGATCCATCATACGACAAAAGAGCATAACACAAAAGCAGAAACAAGAAACTGTAAGAGCGCTGCTCTTCAATCTCTAACCAGATCTACAAAAGACAACCCATGGAAAGCCCTATAACACCTAGCACAAAGAGAGGCCTTGTAACAAAACCTCTCCTGCAAGAGAGAGAGAGAGAGAGAGAGAGAGAGAGAGAGAGAGGCAGAGGCAACACTTGATCTCAAAATATTTGAGAATTCAACCCAGTTCAAATATGTCAAAGCAAACCAACTACAGCACACTCCACAGTGTGACAGACAATATACCGGCATAGGAAAAGCCTTCAAATAAGTAAAGCAAAAGACAATCTGAAGGACTGAATACCTTGAAAAATAAGTTCCAGTCTCCACCTTGGGCCAATGATTCAGTGATGTGACCCACTCCATTCCAGGCACTAGCAATAGTCGCAATATAATTTTTTATATCCAATTCTGAGATTTCAAAAGAAGAAGGCATCCTTTGAAGTGGAAAACCAAATCTGTTACAAAGGCCTCATGTCAGTAGATTCAGTTTATGTTATAGACATAGATAAACTGAATAATTTACATGTACCAGCTAACAAATCACTAAGCCCCCCTCCCCCCCCCCAACAGAACATGTGCTAGCCACATACATGGAGCATAGGACCTTGTAGCATTCTTTAGAGAGAAGTTAAATTCAGAAAACAACAGCATAAGTTAGTAGTCTGTCAAGAAAATAATATTTGATACCTCCTGTTCCACTCAAAGGGAACTACTTTCTATATAGAATGTCACTTAAGAGAGTGATGGGATTTGTTCATAGAAATGATAATTTTTCTTAAGGTTTAGATTTCACCACAAACGCCCTCATATGCAAACATACGTCCATCTATGCTGTTATATTTTAGTAAGAGTATTGCTCAAACAAATGCGTTCGCAACTCTCTCTCTCTCTCTCTCTCTCTCTCTCTCTCTCTCTCTCTCTCTCTCTCTCTCACACACACACACACACACACAAATCATCCCTTGTGATTTGTTTAAATAAAGAGGTTGAAAGCAATTTTTTGGCAAAGTCCAGCAACCGGCCATGAAGTTCTGGACAATTTCGGGCCAGAAAGTTTTGCAATTTCCGGGGGAAGTTCCAGAGAAAGCCAGGCCGCAACAACACTCTGATTTAGGGGGCACTTCAAAATAACGAAAAGTAGCTGTGTAGAACACGCGCGTCCCAGGAAACTCATGTTAGGGTTTCTAGGAAGAAGTTAGGATTACGACGCTTCCATACAAGTTTGATTATCATATCAAATCAATAAACACGTGAAAACTATATTCTGGAAGTAGTTCGCGGAGCTTTCAGATATACCCATATTCATCTAAGTCTTAGGTATCTATTTAGGAAATCATACATATATAGGGCTGTCCCTTCGTGTCTTGAACTGTGAAGGTCCCCGTGTCAGACACCACATGTGACTTGCATGAAACACTCATGTCTGTGTCACAAACCATAGCCCGCATTAAGACATTGGCAAATTTGAAGGGAAGCGGTCAGTTGGGGCAGAGAGAAGGCCTGTTCCTATGTTTTCTATTATAAGGGTATTTCTGGAAGTCCAGTTAATTTAATACCTTTGTATATAGAATGAGACTAATTTTTTGGGACAAACGAAAAATTTTGGGAATATTTTTTTACGACAGAGTCACGGAGGGAGAGTTAACAAATTCACCCTTGTTTTTATCAAATTCAACTTTAGGAAAGCTAGGATAATTCTTCTAATAAAGGGATTTATGACAAACTCTTTCTCTTCTTAAAATGTTGACTTTTAAACATGCATCTTTAAGCGGAATTCATGGCGTGCTGGAGAACAGAAGTATGGCCATTTTTAACTAAAGCAGTTTCCAACTGCGGAATTGATGGAGTATTAGATAACAGAAATGTGTCTGTTTTCACAAAAGCAATGACCAAGTGTCCGACTACAAAGAGCATAATATTTATGTTTAGAACCCTATGTAATTATAGAATAACAAGATGATATCCTTGATGAACTTCCTCCAACAAAGCTATAATAGGTCAATACTTACACTTTTGATGGCAGTCTACTGTATCCCGATAGACTAAGAGTTATGAGCAGCAGAAGCTTAGCGGCAGATGCGATAAACGTTCTTTCACAAAGGAAAAACCAGTAATACAGCAGAAGCGTTGTAATAAAGTACGTAAACGATTTCTTTTCATTCCTCCATAACAAAATCTCTGCCACTGCAACCATAAATATAATTAAGTTGTGGGGGAAAAATAAAGGTGCATACATTGGGCCTGTGTATATAAAGAATGGATGTGTGCATGCGTGCGGGTATATAAATACTGACACACACACATATATATATAAACATACATATACACACAATATTATATATATAAACACATTTATGCACGCATTTACATACAAAATAACGGTAAGAACAAGATTATAGTCAGCTTGTATATAAGCAACTAAAACAACACTTCCAAGACCACCAAAAAAATTCATAGTTTCATCTTGCATAAGGGATGGGCCTGCTTAAGTACTCAAATAAATTCACAATATGAATCTGTAGTTTGATGCAAGCAATGGAACACAAATAAAGTAAATGGTATACTTAACAAAGGGGGGGATTAGTAACTGAAGAAAAAGAATAATGCCCCATTCTAATGTTTAAGGAGTCATCAAATATTTACATGAATATTTCCACAGGCTATGTTGTGTAAAACTATAAATGCACCGCAAGTGGATTGTGGCAGACACTGCAAGTTTAAACAAACTGCCATACTGGACAGGAAAGATAAATCAGTACCCAGAATGAGGTGAGCCAGCTCATTGGGAATTTTACTTCAATGGTTATCCACTTTTAAAAGCCAGAGAATAAAGAATGTCATCGTTGAGAGAAATTAAGTCTGGTGGTTTAAAGGCTTTAATGGGTGGCACTCTTAAGCACACAAAGCATGGCTCGGGTAAGTCACCTTTGTGTTCAGGTCAAAGCCATATGTTCTTTTATGCCCTTTGGTGCTTTTAGCCTAAGAGGCAGATGCACTATCACAACAATAGATACGAAGTCCTTTTATTCAGCATTTCACTGATCCCGTGGAGAGTAACTTCATGTTCTCGGAGGAACGAAATTTTCAACAAATTCTTATAAAATTGAATATTAACCTTCAATAGTTCAATGATATTACACCCATATATTAGAGTCAACTCCACATAATTGCATTACAGAAGTAGGGTATCGATGAAATAATTCTTGATTTTGTTTTTAATAAGTAAGATAAATCAGGATTTAGCCTGTATTCATAGTACTTATACATTTTACTAGGGGTGGCAATTTGTAACCCGATTAAACCCGCGGGTTTATAATTTTTTCAAAATTAATCTATTTAAGTGAGAGATAATTAATAAATTTAAATATATTTAGTGAGTTAATGTCAAATAGATTCAAATTTATTGATTATAATTCACTTAAATAGGTTAATTTTAAAAATTTTATAGACCCACGGGTTTAATCGGGTCACAAATTGCCACCCCTACATTTTACCTTGGACGGGAATATATCATAAGACAATTTTTTTATTTATGATAAATATAACAAAAAAAATTACAACTACCACGCTTTAAATACAAATTTTGTATAAGTGCTTAACCTTCTTATTCTCCTTTGTGTGTATACCATGTCCCGACCCAGATCCTAGGTGGACACCAAGTTGCGACATCAACCAGGTTCAACTTTCTTAACATGAATAAGTTGACGCATTTATTACAAAGCTGTAAATACATAAGGGAGGTCTTTCTACTGTTGTATCCCCTTTGCCTTGATCCTTTTACATACTGCATCAAGCTTGGAACAAAGCATACACTTGCTGATGGTGAGAAGTCCAAAAAGAAAAAATAACGGGGGGGGGGGGGGGGGGGGGGGGGGGGGGGGGGGGGGGGGGGGGGGGGGGGGGGGGGGGG
>JAOWAN010000054.1:12238444-12248856 GCA_028566635.1 Lobelia cardinalis | reverse complement strand
CTCTCTCTCTCTCTCTCTCTCTCTCTCTCTCTCTCTCTCTCTCTCTCTCTCTCTCTCTCTCTCTCTCTCTCTAGGTATACACTTTTAGAATAATACTTTTTAGTAGAGAGCTCGTTAGAAGCGACATATTATTTGATTATCTAGTTGATAAGAAAATAAGTGTCAAAAAGAAAAACATCAGGGGTAATATGTAAGGTTTTCTATTTCTCTATAAAGGAATGCCCTACTTTCAAATTGATTCAGTATGCAGCGGACTCTCTCTCTCCCTCTCTCTCTCTCTCCCCCTCCCTCTCTCCCTCTCTCTCTCTCTCCTGCCCTAGCCGTATCCACCCTCCCATCTCTAGGATCCACACCCGTGTCGTGTCGACACAGGTATACGGCCAAATTCGGAGGATCCGGGTAACAAAGCGTTTTGCCCTTGACTGTTTCACGAATCTTCTTCCAAGTCTCATAGACCTTTGAACGATTTCGGGAATGAAAGTATGTATGTGTTATCAAGCTCCATGTTTGAGAAAAAGATAACTCTTTCAGATATTGAGTTCCATAGGGATATAGAGCCATGTCTTGAACATGGCACTGTCAAATTCCCATTCATCAAGCTTCGAATCAGTGTCCGCCAGATTGCTTATACATAGATAATTTGATCCATCCCATTTAACGGGGTTAAGCACGAGGGCTGAAGCAACGGAAACCCCACTACAAGCAACACCAACACTATCATTTCTAAAACACACTAGAGAACAACTCCAAACCAGAAATCAATAACACCGAGATCAGAAAAGCAAAAAGAAAACAGACTCCCTCAAATATATCTTATCATCAATACACTAGCAGATCGATAAGCAGCAGAGCCTTCTGACCAACTCCACGATCGCCGGTAAACCTGAAAAATTGGGGGCGAAAAGGAAATTCATGCGCCTGAGACAGTAGAGCGAGTCACCAGAGCTCTAGCGAGTGGGGCGGCACATCTGGGCTCCGATGGAGACGGTTTTTTCACGGCAAAATTCGACTTTTTCTGGTGAAAACGACGGTGCTCTCAAATATCTATGGGTCGCTCTAACCTAAAGCTTTGATACCAAGTCACAAATGATGAAAGAGAGAAGTTTGAAGAGAGATAAAATAGATCTGATTTCCTGATTTGTATTTCATACACTTTCTATCAGTTAACATCTTCCTATTTGTATCACATATAATAGTTACACTAAACTACCTTCAACAAATACTTACAAGGGAAGACTCATTATTCAACAAGGTTAAGTTTACCACCTAGATAAATTCAGAATTCTGCAAAAGGATCCCTATATTCTAGAAACCCCGGAAAGCCTCAAGTAAGATATAGAGGTTTGTTCATCTGCAACTCAGAACATTCTTTTTGTGATAGAAAACATTTTAGCTCCACGTGTATAAAGATTGAAAGGACGCATAACATATTGAAATCTAGCACTAACCAAAAACTCTTCCTAGCTAATGTGTCAAAATCCAAGGGCCTTCAGCAAATCAAGTTGAAGAACTAAGCATGTTCCCTCCCTAAAAATATACTACACCACCTCATTGCTCACCAAAGCAACATCGCGAAGCTTATGCCCCTAAACAATTACACCTTATGCCTCAAAGAAGTGGTATCCACCAACACAACCCCAATCTCCTAAAAAGCATCTTGGTAACCGTTGTTAGATTCTAGAAACCATATTAATGGGTCCATACCTAACTCAAATTTTAGTGCTTATGGTAACATAGTTTTGGTTGGTAAGATGGTTTTGGACTTGTATTGGTGCTTATGGAGAAAGCGGTATTCTTGGAGATTTAGGTATAAGGATGTCCCTTTCTATCATTTGGATGTAGTCTTTGTTTCTGTCTCTCTTTGGGCCTATCCTTTGGATGCATTAGATTAGCGCATTGTCAATTATCCGACTTGAGTAAGGACAGTAGGCCGGTGCTCCAGTGATTTCTTTCCTCTTTTCCTACTATTTCTTGTTTTGGTTGCTATTCCTATAATAGACTTCTTCTTCTCTTGATCGCACATCTTTACACTCCTAATACAAATTATTATTTCATCCACAAATAAAAAAATTGCCACCTGGAGCTGTAGTATGCTTCGAGGTTGGGCAGCTCACCTGTTAGCTGTACGTAAATTCAACCCTACACTAAAGAACTATAATACCTAAACAATGGGTCAATGTAGGGATAATTTTCATTGAAGCATCAAAGCTGTACATTAGAAAAACTTAAGTGAACAATGAAAACGAAGCAAGAATGGAGATCAATATGACTCTAAAAAAATAAGTGTCAATAACTGATTTGACTCTTAAGATTGAAATAGTGCAACATAAATAATTCATCGTGCATAGGATGAGACCTTTAGTATGACCAGGGGTTGCAATGACAAAAACCTCATGGCCAGCAAATTTCCATTTGTCCCCATCATTCAAAACTATGTCAATGCCAGGAATTCTGTCCCTGTCTACTCCAGATCCAATTATCTGAAATAAATGGAAGGCAAAAGGATTTAAGATCATAATAGTAATAATAATAATAATAATAATAATAATATTAATATTAATATTAATATTAATAATAATAACAATATAATAATAATAAAGTAATAAATAAAAGAAGAAGATGAGGAAACTGATATTGAACCAAGTCAATGTAGACGAGAATGAAACTAAGAGAATAGAGGAAAAACCATGTAAACATTTTAACCAAATATCCTTCTGCCCGCTTCTGGGAAGAAGCAGTTTCTAATCTTACAATTGCTATAGAGCAGCACAATTAAGCGCGGATGGGAAACATCGTCATAGGGATAGTATGATCCACAACTACTGAAGTTTAGTTTGTCAAAGTTCTTCATTTAAGGGTGTGACTCAAGTGAGCTTTGGCAACCTGGTTGGATTAATAACACTACCAAAGGCTTGATAGGCCTTTTCACTTGCTACCATATGCAGTTTCCAGTAATATGCTATTTAGAAGGTCACAAACTTCTACTTAATCACTCAAAATTTGCTAAATGTCATTTACTGATTTACAACTACTTTGGCTATGAATCGTGCATTCAGCACAATACTTTTGTTTTTTTGCTACTTTCACCATTGTATTAATATTCTCTTTCTACTTTTAACCCCAAATGCCTGTTACACTGTGTGCTAATTCAGCAGCATGGCACGATAGAGTTAGCGATACATTAGCATCTGAGGTCTCTAACAAAAAATGACGAAGTGCAGTGATGAAGTGAAACTTGACATGTTGTAAATGTATTAAGCCTAAGAAATCAAGTAGACAAACAGAAGGTATGATTCACTAAGACAAAGTAGAATTGCTATCTAATTCCTTCATCAATTGAGTAGGATGGATATAGAGATTCAGTTTGACTCTAGTTTTGTTTTCCCAAAAAAAAAACACAGAGTCATAAACCTGCCAACTTTAAGTTGGTTGGACCAATACTGGGGAAAAAAAAAATTACTATTTTTTATTTATTTTGACAAGGGAAGAGAATAAATTAAGGGATCCACTAAAAACCCACACATACAAAGAACTAGGTACAAAGCCTAAAAGTTCAAATTAAAAAATCCAGAATCAAAGTGCACTAATCTTGATGAATCTATTTCCAACTTTAAGTATGGACTCCTCCTATCACCCCCCCCCCTCCTTCCCAAAAAAGGAAAGAAAGAACAGAAAACAGGAAAGACTAAAAATTTGCACTTAGAAAAAACTCAAATGTTTTTTCCAATCAATAAATATATTAAATCTTCTAAGATGACGATTCAGAGAACTGCAGTCAGAAAGAACCATTAACAGTCAACAAAGGATAAGCTGTATCTCCGACCTTCCCTTTTTCTGCCGCTGAAAGAGGGGCGCTACCCCAAGAGAAATTTTTACTGATAATAAAAAATATATCTAACAGAGCCGACGGAAGAGAGGTGTGGACGCACAGCCTTACCCTTACTCCCTTAGAGCCTTAAAAAGTAAAAAACGTAAAGCAGCAAGACTAACAAGACCTCGGGCCTAAGTGAGGTGAAAGAATAAAAGCTGACTATAGAACCACATCTTATAAGGCTAACATCAAGCACACTCCTTCCAGTGTCTAGAAGGTAAGAGTCCCCCAAATGGCCCAAGGTTAACTGTGGGAATGGTCGGGTACTCCTGGTAATTCCATGTTTGGGTTTCTTTAGTAGCATATTTGGCAACGGACATGAAATTTATTAATCTATGGGTCTATTGGAGTATGGAAGTAGGGGTGAAGATCAAAACCAAAGCTGAGAGAGAGAGAAGAGCATGTCAGGGTGGCCGGCAATTTAGATAACAAAAGTCAGGTCCGGTAAAAAATTCAAGCTTTCAATGAATGCGTTGAAGGTATACAGTAGCATGTGGCTATTGATAAAGTTGTCTACTTAGCTGGTTGGGTGACTTATCAGCATCCTTTCAATGAATGTGTTGAAGGTATATACTAGCATGTAGCAATTGATGAAGTTGTCTAATTAGCTGGTTGGCTGACTTATCAGCTAATAGCAAAAGTTTTCCAAAACAGTTCTTTCAATGTTCTTCGCAAGTGAAAGCAAATGTCTACGCCTATCCGGGGGAAGAGGACTGGTGAGGTTTTCCTGGGCCCTGTCTTACCACTAAGTCAAAATCTCAATGGATTCAATGAGGTGCTCTCATGAGTCATGAAATGTTTGAACCTCATGAAGACCGTTAAATGCCACCTGAGGGATGCCCCACCAGGGCACTCTAAAGTTGCCTAACTTGCTACATTCCTTTCCAAGGTCTTACACGAGTATCGTTGCCATGCCAATTCCTTGATTGTGGATGTTGTCCTTATGTGGGGTACTGCAAGGACGTCACACCATTAAGCTAACTGTTTTGCCTAGATGTCGCTTTAGATAGTGGCTCCAATCCCCATAAAAATACTACAGAAAGGTAGAACAGTCGCTGGATTGTTTATCACTGGTGCCTCTTTGGTGAACACACCAATTGCCATACTCTTGGTGACACTTCCAAGGTCTACTGTAAGTCCTAGTACATCTCAAGAAGTAGAAGGTGGTCATTGGTCAACGACTCAAAGTCAATCTTGATCATCTGATATGTTCAAAGATATTTACGCACCCAGACAAGTGGCCCTCAAGGAAGTGGGCAGATGGTCATTGACCAGAGTTTGTCTTACAGTTAATGCCTGTATATTTTTATATATTTCGATTAAAAAAAGAGTTTTATGAGGATGAATGAATGAACAAAAATAGATACAAAAGCGCGGATGCGCAGTCAATCGAAGAATGCAACGGCTGGCCACTCGGTCATCTTGGTTCGATTTGGCTTAAGGAAATAAAACAACAGGGTGGCCAGAATAATGGACGCTATACAAAAATGAAATAAGTAGCATAGATTGACTCGCAGCCGAAGACATTCTCAAAGGTTCAATATTTGCAATACTCCACAGTAAGATAATCACTTCCTACTTGCTCTCATGTAAGTTGTAACATGACCTCGTAAACTGGAATGACAACCATAAGGCTTACACCAGCAGGAATCAGTCATAAGCCTACTTGGACAAAGATCTATGTAATATAAACCACAGATCCTTTAAGCTGAACTCAATATATGTCGCATGTTTATAAAGTAGAAAACTTATAGCAAAGATCAGACAGATAAACTTATCATACCTTTGCCCCATACCTTGCTTTTAGCTCCAAGTTCCCACCAGTATGATCATAATGATGGTGAGTATTCAGTATGTAGTTCAAATTCCGGTTGTTCCTACTCAGAGCATCTATAACAGGTACAGATTCAGACGGATCAACTACTCCAACAGTTCCAGTGTCCATATCATGCAAAAGATATGCATAGTTGTCCTTGAGGCATGGTACCTTAACAGTAGCAATAGGAAACACTGCCAAATCAGTTTCAGTTGCACTTGAACTTACTCATTTTGAGAGTATTAAATTGATGTGCAAATTCAATATCCCCTACAAACATAAAACTTATGATGGTAAGAGAATGTCTCAAATGTGCTGCATGGGTACAATGAACCATAGAGTTATCTCATAGATACCTTCTCAATCAGATATTTAATACATAAAATTGCTATATAGGAAATGGTAAAGGGGAAACAGCATAATGACTACAAATGGCGGCATAGATTCAAAGTAACCAAAAGATAAATGGAAGGGACCAAGAACTACAAAATGAAAATTTTAAAACACTAAAAAACATCTCACCAATTCAATTTGCAATGTCGAAGACATGTTGACATTGCTACATAATTGAGAAACTCCGAGAGATCGACTGACTCCTCGCAATGTTTTGAGAGGAAAGGAAAAGAGATCCATAAAACCATACAAGAGATTTTTTCGAAGGCAAAGTTGCCTCATGCCCGGCCATACGCAAAGCACCCTCCCTGCCTGCTGAGTACAGAAGACCTTCAAGTACTACCCATAAAAAGTACATTGATAAACTTACAAACACAACAAGCTTATAGACAGAAAATCAATAGCAACAGTGCTCACATTTTCTTTAATTGTTTGGGGAAAGAAGCGTTTGCATTGCTCAATGAACACATATATTGATGTTATGGATTTTCATCAACATCAAAGTTATCCACTTTGCAATATACTTTAGTCATCGGAAGTGCTCAACACACTTGATATATATTTTCCAAATCATTTTGCAATCCACATTTTTGTCCTTTGTCTCCATGGACAAGGTGAGAAAAACATTGTTAGAATTTAAATCCTGGGGATCAGAGGGTGGGAGTACATACGTACTTCCTCGGACGGATTTAACTGTCCTTTTTAGGTTCTGCACAAGTTTTAAGAAATGCAATTATCACTAATTTTCTACTGTATTTAATTTATATCTCTCTAATTACCCAGAAAATAATAACCAAAAATGGTGAACAGAGTGCAATTCAAAACTCTCACCATTGAATATAAGCAACTGCAAGTACCAACAGTTAGTCCAATGAGAAATCCATTAACCGCAAGCGATGAAATCCAATCGTTCTTTAAAATATCATATTCAATCAAAACAACAAATCAAAAACATTTATTTTAAAAACAAAAATGGGGAATTCGTCCAACCCGCCAGTCAGAAGATTAAAAAAAGTTGCTGGGAATTAGATTAGATAAATTGAAGAGAGAAACTAAATATTGAAAAGGGAGAGAGGAAGAGAGATGGAACGAACCCTAGAAGGAGGGAAGGAGGCCATGGTGGGGGAGATTGGTAGTGCTCTACAGATCATTTGCATTCTGATTTCAATTTATAGTTTGTATTGTACTACTACGCACACACATGGAGCGCGCGCGGGTGGGGCCCATTATAAAATATTTATTTTAATACGTTATTTATTTATTTTTTTATAATTAAATATGGAGCCCAGTCGCTGCTAACCCGACATATAATATTTATTTTAATACGCTATTTATTTATTTTTTTATAATTAAATATTTATTTTACTGTTCTTATCGTTATTATTAATTTTTAGTAATAATAATAATAATAAATATTTAATTTTAAAAAATAAACAAGTAATATTATAAAATAAATATTTTTTCTAAGGTGCTCCATATACCATCTGCTGGAACTGTGAAATACTCCTGGGACTGGGAAATACTCCGTAATAGCATTACAGACTTTACGGTAAACAGCCATGTTGTTTCACCTTTTCATTTTCACACCCTGTACAAATAAGTTATCAAATTACTACCCCCTCCATTTTTTAAAAATAAAAAATTATCGTTTCCTAGTAGTTTGATCCTAAATTGTCTTCTATATTTTAAAAAGACAAACATTTAAATGCAATGTTAAAATAATACCCCCTCTTTCCCTAGATGACCGTGTTGTTTGGTTTTAAAATTTTAATTTATTTATTATTAAAATAATTATTTAATAAAGAACTATTGTATTTTAGATTGTAAAATTTTAATTCTTTTAAGAATACTAATTAAAATATTCATAACATTTTCTACAATTTCACGACAACGAATCAATATTCATAAACAATTGGTCAAAGCGGAATAAAAATTTTTGTTAATTGATTATCATAATCAAGTTTTCATTGAGTAGATACTTTGAAGTCAAAGTACTTTTCTTGAATATATGCTAAATGCTTTTAGAAATATAATAATTTTTAAAATATACCCTATTTCTTAATGCAAAACTTATGATTAGATTTGATACTCGACTTTCTGGTGATTCGATACTTGCCTTATTTACAATTAAATAGAAGTATAGACTCGTAAAGAGTGTTATTAATATTTATTAGTCCCACTAGAAAGGAAATAAGTTAGAGGGGGGGTGAATGAGGGGAGGGTGAATAGCTTATTTAAAATTTAAAATTGATTTCAAAACTTTATCGTTGGATAAACAAGCTTAAGTATTGAGAAGAACTTAGCTGCTGCGGAATTAATCTAACAAAGCTTTAACTAATTAAGTTTCTTCTGCTTATTGATTAAGCAGTGAACCATAAGCAATCAATTTAAGATAAGCTCTGATAGAAAATAATTGACAGCTTATAATATATTGAAGATCTTTAAGCAAACACTGTGAAAATATGAGCTGCTGAATCAACTGGTGACATCAGCAAGCTTAAAGAACATAAACAACAACAAACAAACTTAAAGCAATAAGTAAAGCACGCAAGGATGTATAGTGGTTCAGGGCATTAAATAACCCCTACTTCCACTACCTAGTTGGTTGGACTAGAATTTGTGATGTGTACTACTATACATTTCACTAAGCTATTACAAAGCTTCTTTACCCAACATTTTAGGCTTAAGCAAGCACCTAGTGATCACTACTGGATCGTGTACACTCACAACCGTGCCTAACCTAAGATTTGTTTGTTTGAGTGAATATATGTGTTCTCTCTCTAGAACTAGTGTTCACTCGTGGTTTTGGCTCAAGCAATCAATGTGCCTCCAAGGATATCTTCGTTGGGGAGGCACTCACAATTATTGATTTACAATGTCTAGGTTGGGTATTAAAAGCTTGGAAGAATGTGTGTGTGAAAATGTACAAGCTTTTAATGTAATCTCTCAAGGACTCTCTCTTGTTCTTTAATGGACGCCAATCACTTTTCAAAACCAGCCAGTCATTTCTCCTTCCTTGGGTCTTCTATTTATAGGGGAAATAAATGAGCCGTTTCTTCATCTTGGCTCCAATCCTGGGCAATTTGAATTTTGGCTCCTCCATGCATTTAATGCATGAGTTTCCTGTAGGGGTGATAGGATAGTGTGCCTATGCTTTCCTTGAAATAGTTGTCTCGTATCATAGGACCTGCAGGGGCACAAAAAGCTACAAGAGGAATGTTTTGTTAAAGACATATGTGTTTTTTCATTAAAGTAAAATTGTCATTTTGGTATAACAATAAATGATCATTAAGAGAGGCATAGAAAAGCGTTATCTCATGAGAGGGCCTATTTCTTGTTGATCAATCTTCATTCCAACCATTGTGATTGTTGACTAAGATATTTTTGCGATTCAGTACTTATCAACAATCAGGAGCAGTTTTGCGTCCTATGCTTAAGCGAGTATCAAGCTCTTAAGCTTGGTCTTCAATACGAGAGCATAAGCTTAAGCATTTAATCAAATGCACTTCTTTTGAGCGTCATTTAACTGAAATAATGTTAGAGAAGCTTATGACATTGTATGTAAGACAATGAACCCAAGTAATATTTCTTTTAAAAGAGGGGTCCAAAGTCTAGGTATAAGTGAATAGACTTAAGCAAATCAAAGATGTTGAACTAACATATTTGTATTCTGTGTTTTAACAAACTTCGAATCAATCCTATTTAAATAGGTTCGAAGAAAGATGATAAGAAGAAAAACAATTTAATATTAAGTAAAGTAATGTGAATCTTAACATTTAAGGTAATCAGTAATGTAAATAGGGAGAGAGTAAATAGATGACATGAACACAAGCATTTTGAAAGTTGTTTGAAGCAACTCTTTCTCCTACTTTTCACTTGTTCAATGCTCCCTATACACTTGAAGAGTAATTTTATATATTTTCAAGTGCACAAAAATTACAAGAAAAATACATTTTTTTCTTGATCTAGTTGGCCCCCTGTCACGCCCCGAGTCCCGTGACGTCACGTTTCCCGGGGGGTGACGCGGTAATGACACAACACATGCATTGCGGAAGCGATTTGCACATTGAAACTCTAGAGCCTACGATATAATATACATAAGATTTTCTTTACTCTAATGATACATGACATACATAGGTACATATAACTCCAACCAACAAGTCATATACATGCACACAAGAACTCTGAATGAGTACTCTCACATCGAGATCTCGCTACATCATAACATAAGGTACAAGTACTATACATATATACTCATACACAACCCTAAGTCAATGTCTCATAATACATACTAGGAGTGTAGAGCTACATGCTCGAAGGAACATCAAAAGA
>JAOWAN010000054.1:12219598-12238344 GCA_028566635.1 Lobelia cardinalis | reverse complement strand
AGCGCTTAGGTAAGCGCTCTTGTCTTCTTGTATCCCCTATATTCTATAAATAGGGGGCTTCATTTCAGTTGTAAGGGAGCCGAAAAAACATTGTGAAATATACATAAGGTTTTCCATATACTCTCTCTGGTCTCCTTTCCTTTTCCTTTATGTTCTTAGTTTCTTAGTTCTTAAGTCTTATGTTCTTAGTCTGTTCTTGAGTCGTTCTTACAGGTCTTCTATAGATCTGTCCTACACCCCCCTCTTACTAAATTTGACACACTAACAGCAATAGAACACTGATATCGTCGCCTGTCCACACAACATTTTTTAAGGCAGCAGCAACTTACGATAAGCCATTAGCCATACAGCGCTCGCAAATTGAAACCAGGAAAGAGGGAGAAGTCACAAGACATTGAGCTAAAGCAGCAAGTGGAGAAAATATTTGGTGATCCAGGACCACGGGGATGTGGTGATCTAGGACCAATAAATGGTCTACAATGTTATGAAGTGGATAATTCACAAATAAAATGTAAAAGTTACATCATTGCATTGAAGCCTTTTCAGTGGCCTCAGACACCACATCATGATCCAGTACCATCATATATTTTCTCGTGAACAAGTGCAGCGCCATGTTAGTTTAGCATCATGTAGGTTCCGAGTCAGGCAATGACTCGATACTCATTATGCAGGTTCCGAATCTAGGCAATGACTTGATATTCATTTGTTCAACCTCTCTTTTTCTGCTCGTCAGAATATGTACCTTCTACTCCCATTGATATTTCCACTTCACTTGGATGGGCATATCTAGCAGTCCTTCAGAGATGGGCACCAGAACCAAATCAATTTGGAAAGGACAGCTATACATAGGAAAAGTAAGCTCAAAATATACACGTAATCTGGCGCCACAATTGATAACTAAAAGCCTCTACTGCGTGCTAGCTCAGTCAGTTCTCTCTCAATACAACAAACTTAATACAAAAAGTGAAACAATGGTTACAAGCAAATCCAAACAAACCCTGCGGGAGCCTGCATCAGAGCATGACACAGATCAGCACGCACTCAAGGAAAAAAGTGCAATTACTAACCAAGCATATCTAATCCTAGGCAGGCAACATCATCTAAACTTCAAAACTCAAGCAACAGAATAAGTTAGTCGGAACTTGTAACAGGATGTTAAATGTACTATGGTGTCAATTTAAATTGCTGTAAATGGTAGCACATGTCACTCATTAGACACCTTGTGTCCTATAGAGATTAAAATGCTGCATTCTAGTGCATGGGAATTTCTCTTCTTTTTCTAGTCGCTCTCCACATGAGCTGAGAACTACAAATTTAGAGGAGAGAAATTTTGCAGCATATTGAAGGATTGAAGAGGGAAGGGATTCAGAAATGGGTTTTGCCAAAAACAAAAGAATGGAAAATCAAAGATTTCCATGTAATGTTGGAGTTCCACTCCATTGCCTTATAAATAGTCAACTGTTAACAATAACAATAACAGCAACAATAATAATAATAATAATAATAATAATAATAATAATAATAATAATAATAATAATAATAATAATAATAATAATAATAACAACAATAACAATAATAATAATAATAATAATAATACAACTAAAAGCCTTAATCCCAATCACTTACGGACTGCTACATCTTTCCGCCATTCCACGCCCCCCCCCCCCCAAGCGTCTTTCCGTATTGCCAATGTCCGTGTTAACTTTGGCCTACCTTACCCCTAACTTGGTAAAGACTAATATCATCAAACTTCCTATTTGGAGCACTAAGGGGCCTACGAGGTCAACGTTGTACATGATCTGCCCATCTTAGCCGGTTCTCTCTCATTTTCTTTACTTCAAAAGCTCCTTTTACCGTTTCTTGTATTTGTTCATTACGAATCCTATCATTTCTAGTTTCGTCGTACATCCATCTAAGCATTCGTATTTTTCCTGTACTCATCTTGTTAGCATATCCTTCTTAGTAACCCACACTCGGTTTCGTACGATCGTGCAGACCCAATAGTTATCCTATAAAAAAATTCCTTTCGCTTTACTGGTATACATTGATCACGTAAAACTCCTTATGCACTCAACCGTATATATTAATAATATATTATTAATTAATTATTTATTTATTTCAAAAAGGAAGAAGTCCCTACCACAGGGGCCTTTAGACAACAGGCAAGGTGGCGGATGTTGTTGAACATAGATTTTTGACATAATTTGCTTCTTATTTTGAGGCTTCAGTTATTAGGAGTTTACTCATATAGCACAACCAGTGATGAAGTTAGAAATACTCAAGTTACTGCCGGAAACAAACACCTACAGAGCAAGCAATTACAATAACTACTCACCAGGATTTCTCGGTGTCTCCGATGTTGGTAATGCAGGTAATGACATCTCTGCATATAGAAGTAACCAACAAGATATTAGTATTACAACATACTTCTGGGAAAGAAAGGCATCTATAATACAGAATCTACTTGCTATGTGTTGTAATTGAGGACTTGTATACATGCTCCCTTTCAGCATTCCAACCAAGAAATGGGTGAATTATGACTTTGAAATGGGACATGTTGATTTATAAAACGAGCATATATCACTTGTGACTTGTCTAATTATTGGTCATGTTCGTTACTCTGTCCCGAGTCTGTCCCCCCTTTTTTAGGTATCCCACCAAAAGAGTCTCTACTTTACAACAGTGTCCTCTGTTTAGCCTGAGGTGCGTAAGAAAAGAAAAGGAAATTTTATTTTCTACCTCACACTATATTTAGTAAATTAAATGGATTCTTTCAGGGGGCTGTTCATGGATTACGGACTACCCTTAAAACATAATTGACATTCAAAAGTAAGGCTTATAAGGTTTGCAAATCAAGAGATACAGTTGATTCCAAGATTTACCAGGAGCGCAAAGAGATAAGGATGACATAGAGGAAGACGAAGGCCATGGGGCTGCAATATTGTCATTTAAGTCGCATGTAAAGCTCATGCCAGTGGAATTGTCATTGACTACATCTGCAGGCAAGCTTCGAAGCAAACATCCTGCATTTATGTGAAGAAAAATAAGTCAGTGATCGCTAGCAGCTCGGTTCTCTTCATGGACTCCTACACGTTTCAGATACTAAATATGATAATAATGAATCCTAATTAAAAATTAGGATTCATTGTGGGGTCCTGGTGAAACTGAACTTGGGTTTAACCATCACAGTCAAATGCACATTTGCAAGTTTAACACGGGGTTGAGAATTTCTAAAAGGGGACAATTCCTGACAGAGTGCTCTCTCTCACAGATCAACCTAGAAATCATAAGTTTGGACGGTAGACCCTCACTTCCCTCCATCCCTTGAAATGGGATTTGGCAACCACAAGGGATCATATCTAAGAGATGATAATCGACACTCGTCATCTTGCTGCTCTCCCTCCCCCCCCCCCCCCAACAAAGCACAACTTAGAGATCCCTTATATTTGCTTTGCTTCGTGTTCTCAAGTCTTCCCTCGCAACGTCGTTTTGACTGCAACATGCATTCATCATTGATTTTTGTTTTCCCAGTTTTATGCTGGAACTCCAACAACTTAAACCTATGAGGAAAATTTTTAAATGATTGTCTTTGCCCGCTTTTATGGGGAAAAGGACCACCTACTACTTCAAATCACTGGCCCAGGTTTCAATGAAGAAAAATTCAAAATGATTGTTTTCAAGTCTTACGTTACACTTCAAAAACCTAAGCTTTGGAGAAACATTCCAAATGATTGTCTTTGTATGCAACCTAAATTTGAATATTTTAAGAGAAAAATCCAATGCGGTGACCAGAAACCATATGGTCAAGAGCAAAAAATATTAAGAGAAAAATCTCTAAGAAAATCTGAAACAAAGGGAATTGGTTACTAAGGAAGAGGAGAAAGATAGCCAGCTCGGAGCAAGACCACTGTAGAAAAAGATGATGATCTTGACTTTGCTGAAAAGGGCTTGGCATAGTGCCTTAGTCTCCATCTGTTGAGTCAGAAGACAATCCTTGATTCAAATGATCTTTCTTTTGCCAAAATGACTTTGAAGTAAATTACAAAAACCTTGCTAATTTCACAATGTTGATAAGCAAATGAAGGTCACAGATCAAGATCAGCTAATTTGCATTCATAATATCGGCAATGAGCATAAATTCATACGTTGCAAATGAGATTTATACTCGGGGTGTTTGTACAAAACAAAGTTTTGTACCTATTGTTGTAAGTTAAAATTTAAAAAAAGAAGAAAAAAGAAAAGGGAATTCCCACTGATAACAGTATGAGAAAGGGTACATAATCCCCACCCCCACCCCCCACCGCCCCGCCCTGCCTACACACACACACATATGCAATGAAGAAAAACAAAAATAAAGAAAGATAAGAACAGAACCTTGCTGTCCATATGCTGCTTGGCCACCAATGCACATAGCAAAACCAAAAAGAACACAGGATCAGATGAAATAATGAGCAGCGAGCACCGCTATAGAATTATGTGTGTATATATATGCTATATGTATAAGTCAGCTATAACCAGCCACTTACCTTGAAGGCTAAAATCTTTCAAGTCAACGTCACAAAGCTCATAAAGATCAGTTAAAACCCCGCCTTTCTGTAGCATGGACCCAAACATAGTTGCACAGATAATCGCTTGCCTATTTGTAATTAGCATCTGCTTTTGTATCCCAGCGATGTAAGTGTTCAATGAACTACAGCATGACGGAGTGGGAGCAGCTACATTACGGCATGCCTTTATCACTTCGGTTGGCTGCTTAAAATCCAAAGGACAAACTGCACTTTCAAAATATAACCATCAAACACATCTCAAAGAAAACCACTTTAAAATATGAATTGAGCAAGTAACTGCTGAACTTAGCATCTCAGGAAGAAATTCATTCGGTTCTTGAGCTTGGACTCCCACAGATTAGACAAAAGGAAAGAAATATATTTTGATTCGATCCTAACTGTTTTGGAGTGCCTTGCGCCGATATTTTTATATAATGGTAACAATGTTGTATCATTTGACACTGAGTTGACTATTTTTTTGATAGAAGAATAATATCAATAGAAAGAACAGAATGTCCGTAAGAGGAGGACAAGCTGGCCTCTGAAAATAAAAAGAAAATAAAAACACTAGCCCAGAAGCCCTACACAGATAAGCCAAGAACTATGCGTGTATCACCGCTGCCCAATTCTACACAGGTCTGTCACTGACACCCTGTTAAAATCCCCCAATGCCAAGGCCCATAAAGATGCTAGCTACTGAATCCTTCTCCTAAGGACAGCAAAGGATACAGCGTGATTATGGAAGATCTGCACATCCCTCTCCAACTAAATACTGTACAAAATATTTAAAACAGCACATTTCCACAGGCAATCCTTATCTTTACCAAAACCATAAACCTTGTACAAAGAAAATCTTCCACTGTTGTGGGGCACACCTGCTCTCATTTAGAATATCAAACAGCTCACAGCATAAATGCCTAGCTATGGACAATTATGGAAAAGATGATCATAAGATTCACTATTGCCATTACACATAACGCACACATCTTGGGACAAGGCTTCGTGAGGTCGTGCTGTTGGTTATTGATAATGGCCAAATGCTTTAATAGGGGCCACGGACTTACTGTTTGACTTGTATCTCAATTAATCAAAGTGGACATCATACTAAATTTAAATAAATAAAGAACATTTATGACGCGGATGACGGATCCTTCTAAACCCTCACCACCCTTGTAAGTCATTGTTACTCCTACAATATGTACTAACTCCATCCACTTCAAGGGCTACACTTCGACTACGCACGGAAATTAAGAAAGGGTTGCAAACATGTAAATTATCTTTATTACCCCTTCATATGACGCCAACTATTGTTTTTTCATAAATGGGAGGGTTCTTGTCAAGTGTAATGGCTTAAGAAGGAAATGTAATTCTTTCAAAGGGACAACCCAACATGAAAAGTGCAGCTCGTAAAGTGGGGCGGAGGGAGTACTAAAACTTTTGTCTTAAACAAGGTTCAAATAAAAATGGACTTACAATATTTCCTTAGAAGGAGGATTGGTTTCTCCTTTCCTATCTTAGTTTGGTCTTCAATGACCTCCACCTACACTCATTCATTTAACACCATTAGATTCTTTTTAAATCACATATACACCATCTACAATCCAGCATACAGTTGCCAAGATTGTCAGACACATGGCAGCTATTTTGCACGAAAAATACACCTCATCTTAGAGACAGGTCCAACATTATTTTTGGCGTATCCACTTCCTATTGACATACAATTAGTTAGAAACTCATACGTGTCAAGAGGAAGTGTGATTAGATATCAGCTTCCCAGTATTGAGGTCAATGTTGGTGAAGTAAATTCCTTAGATATCAGCTTCCCAGTATTGGGAAGATATGGTTGGTGCCAATGCTGCAAAATTTAGCAGTTTCTATTTTCGCGATAAAAATCATTTACGAACTTTATGTGACCAGTTCAGTGGGCACTTAGGCAAGGTTGGTGCTCCAAAAATTTAAATGTTGACTGTGAGAACAAGTTACCATGAGAGGATACATGAGGGTAAAAAGATAATCAATCTACTGGGTCTTTAAAGTGCAATCATATATGTTATAGTTATGTCTGATAGTTATGAAGGCTTCCAATGGAGTGAAGCTGTTGTATGTTTTGTACATATTGCTACTATACTTTAAAAGCATGTGAACTTAATAAAGGAATGGTATTACACGAGTCATGAGTAAAAAAGCATAATTGAGAAATAGTGAATAAAAAAAGGAAGGGAAATCCATTTGGTGCGAGCAAGAGTGAGGGAGTTTCCCTATTCATTAATATAGCGAGCCTAAGTTAGGCTTGTCATTATCTATATAATGTTAAATTTAATAACTGTTTAGCACTATCTAGAAATTACTTCAGCATTTAATAGTGGATGGTTACATTACAAGCCCAAGATTTAATGCTTAAAATACCAGCCCAAGATTTAATGCTTACATTACCAGCCCAAGATTTACTGCCACATGGCCCACAACAGAATATCCCTCCGTCCCAATTGACGGGTTACACATTAACTTCCAATGCTCCCTTTGTCCGAAAATTTGACACTCATTATGGGACGGAGGGCGTAATATTCTTCTCAGTAATCAATCATGGCAGGCTTAAATGATGCTTATAACATAAAACTAAACCAAATCTCCAGGCTTTGTTGGATCTACAGTACAGTGCAAAAAGTACCCTAATACTACAACTAGACTAGAACCCCACTAACAATACTACTCGGACCTAACACCTGAATCAATAATAGTCCCCCTAATAGATAATTACGAGTAGATTTCTATTTATACTATAAAACCAAACCAAAGCTCTTCGGAACTAATTAGATCTGCAGCACAAAACAGTATCCTAATAATACTACTAGAGTAGGATCCTAGAAAGAATATTACTACAAATCTAATGCTGGAATCAATAATAATCTCCTAATAGAACAATAACAGCTGAGTTTATCCCAAACTACTATACAGACTAATCATATAATAATTCGAAGCATCTACATGTTACTCGTGCTTGCCTCCCCCATCACTGATCAGCACTCCTCAAAAATAGAAACAAAAAAAAAATGTCATGTAAGTTCTATAATGGTTAACCTTCTAATTTAATGCCTTTACACATGACCCACCCTTTTACATAAGGAGAACACGAGGCTTTTAAAAAGAAAAGGATAATCCACCCATCAAAAAGATTGCACAAATGAGCGGCAATAAGTCAATAAGTACATACGCATGTCTACACACAACTGTAACATTGAAGCAGCACATTACTTACAGAAGGAAATCCAGAAAGCACAGTAGTGGTCTACCTCAGAAACTGAAGATTAATGTCAAAATTTCTAACTATGGTGCATCTTGACCGAAGACCAAAGAACAATAACTAAGTGTGTTTACTTCATGGGCTGTGTCCGAAAAAGGTTCAATTCTCATCAAAATAGCATTAACCATAAGCACTGAACACAAGTAACTAATGTTTGTGGTCATAAATTACATACGTATCAGACGTTGGTTGTACCTTTGTTTACTTTACAGGCAGATAATATTCGAAATGCAGAATTGGCAGCGTCTAGTGAAAGTTTCCTTGAAATCCAGGAATACACAATCCCTTTACAGTCATTGAGAGCATCAATATGAGTAGGCTCTGTAACCACATCCATATTGTTGGTCATTGATTCTGAGGCTGATATATGAAGTGCTGCCTCCATAATTGCAGGCTGACAAACTGGTCTGCAGCACTCTTTAAGAGGATCAACTACGCTACAAGCCTCCAGTAATTTGCTAGTGTTAACTACTTTATCAAAGGTGTTTATGTCCTTCACAGGACAAGAACCTCCCGTAAGATTTAACGATTTTGCAGAGCAAATTGTCGCGATTGAGCTGTTTGCGCCTCTGCTGGCTAATATACTAACAATATCAGTGAAACAATCATCAGCCGCTGCATCTTGTAGAGCTAACTTACTATCAGATCCAGAACTGTAATATCCCTGAAATAGGCGGAGTAAACTAGTGAACTGGGGGCAGCAAATGACATTTCCTACAAAAGCCGCTAAAGGTTGAGAGCAGTCAGCTGCTGTTCTGTCCAAGATAGTTGATATGGAAGAGAAATTAACAGCGCATCTTCCAGTCAAAATTGGATTGTAGGTGGGTGGAAAGGCAGGGTACATAGGGGGCAAAGGTTCCCCAACCGGGAAGGGATAACGGGGTATAACAGAAGGTGATATTTCAATGGGTTCAAATATTCCAACACTGGGTGGGCTAGCTAGCTCAGACATGACCGTTGGTGGGGTTTTTGCAGCTACCAGAACTAGAGCCACTACATCATCTTGGAAAACGGACAGCAAGATTACGAACAAAAGGAACTGGTGGAACAAAGAACCTGCAGATCAGTCAGAAATCAATCAGTCTTGCTTAAACATAGAACACAATATTAATCCCTCCGCTTAACAAGGAGTGCCAATTTTTCTAGTTTTATTTCTACCAAAAATGGGTGTCATCTTTGTTATAAAATAACAAGCATATCAAAGATTGTAATTTACCATAGTTGCCATTTTCAACCACTATAGCCTTATATTCATTCACTCGTTGAAGTTTCGGTAGCAACATCAGCCACACACACACAGAGGAATAACCTTACAATAATGCTCATCGAGTACTGAATGAAGTATTCAACCATAAACCAAATGGATCACAAAAAACAATCTTTACAATGAAAAGGATTGGAATAATAATATTACCCTTAAGACGAGTGACAGTCTGCAGACAATCCATTAGCAGTTCCACTACTCTACCCCTCGTCAGGCAACATCAAGAACAACTCACCAAAACCACTTCAATGAAGCATACCTCCGCCTGTTTCAGTCAGATTCAAAAGCATTATGTTATTAGGCCAACACAAATGCAAAGCAATTGAGATAGTAACTTACTAAACAATTAACCAGAAGATACTGAGCACAAGAGGAGTAGGAAGTTAAAAGAACCGGCACCTGGAACAGGATAGAGAGTTATGGTTGATTGGAGTAGGAGTGATCTGAAGAGTTGAAACCAGCTGGGAGGGGAAATTATCCAGTTTATACTCTGTCATTTATCAATTTTTTTAGGGTTTGGAAACCAATTAGTAAAATCTATGGAGCATTTTAGAAGATTCTCTCAGAATTTTTAGAGCGAGTGAGGTAGAGAAGAAACCCTAGAATCCCAAAAGTTGATAAAAGAAAACTTTCCCTTTTGGCCGGTGACCGGCTGGTTTGCTTTTTGCAGTGCCAAAATCCATTTTACTGAAACGAGTGGGGTCCATTAGAATCGTGTACTTTTCCTGCTGCCTCTGGACCCCACTACTGCTTTTGTCGGTCCTACTCCTCCGTAATCGATTAATCAAGAGCTTAGGCGCGTAGCCAACCAATGCATGCAGCCTCGCGTACAAAAACTTTCCATTCCGTGTAACGAGATCTCTGGTTCAGAAAATTCGATTTCGGATATGTATTGGATTTTATTTCAAAAATTTTAAATTTTAATTTTTTGTCACAAATATTACTAAGAGGCGGATCACGAATACAATATCATGATAGATCATAATAAATAGTATTGTTTACAATATGAGATATAGTAAATGAGATAGATGAATTTTTTTCCTTAAATTTATTTTACCCTTCCCTATTTTTTCGTGCCTCTGTACACTCTCTCTCTCTCTCTCGAGAAACCTCCACCCCATTACCGGTATAACAAAAAGAGTCTCTAGAGGCGTGAAAACGTGTTTTCTCTTGTTTTGACATGTTCTTCACCCAAAGAGCAAGAGAGCTCTCAAATGAAGCAATGGATTCAAGTGTGTTGTAAGAGGGTTTGGAGCTAGACACGATGCAAGAGAATGAAGAAAGAAATTCAGCAAATGAGCTCAAGAAGAGAAGATATGTGATTGCAAGACATGCCCATGCACTCCTTTTATAGTGCCCAAGATCACGTGCAAAGTGAGGATGGTCAAAACCTATACTAGGGGATGATTCCTTAGCTTAGAATCTCCATGAAAAACTCAGGAATCTTGTCACAATGCATCCCTTCAAGATTGGACACAAAGTAAAAGAGAAAAAGCCAAAAATTAGGAAATAGCTCACTGGGCTCGTTCTGGCCCAGATCTGGCGGTCCGGCCCAGTTGGTCTTGTCCAGTTCGTGGCCATTTTTTCCAAGTTGCCAAAAATCATTCCAAAATGCACCAAAGGCTGGCCAAAAATGCCCCATTTATAGCCTTAATTCCCCTTTCACCAATCATATTCATCACTTTTACCTTCACTCTTCACAACATATTCATCAATTTCCCCATTAAAGGGATTACCCAAATTACACACCATATAATTAAGAGAGCAAAGATGACTTGTCCTTTTTACAAGGATGATCATTCTTCCTTTTAAATTTTCATTTTCTTTTATCTTAATGAGAATGACATTTTTCATGGTAGATAAAGGTGTGCATAAATGCTAGCATGACATACATTTTTGCATATAAATATAAAGTGTGCATGATACATGAAATGGTGCATATGAAAATAAAATGTGCATCATACAAGTTACAAAAATATTTCACAAATTGTTCTTCCTAGCAATATAATAGGCTAAGCTCAAGTACGACGACGAGACCGCCTCGAAGAAGAGCCACTGCGATCACCGCTGCTCCCTGAGCCACTGCTGCTAGCCATGTTGGTGTCTCGGCATCCCCATCTGGCCACTTGAGCCCATAGCCACTTATACCTATCGCGCAGATCGAGATATGTCTGATGAAGAATGTTATCATCCTCGATCGGTACCTGCAATGCAATGGCTACGTCAAATAGTGGTCGAGAAACGGAAAATCAGAAAAAAATTCCAAAGCACTAAAACAAAATGTACAGTCCGGACGTGAGGCGGAGCGGCATACTCCGACGGGATCTCTCGCCGACCCAGCTCCTCGACGATCTTGCCGCCGTGCTCATCTCGGTAGCTCTTACTCACCTTGAAGAGAGATCTCCACTGCGGCTCCCCCAGAGGCTCCCGAGGCAAGGCCAATCTCTGCGCCACGAAAGCGTTATAATCAGCATCGGGGAAAATGAAGTTCTCCGCCGGCATCATCAGCTCCCAGCTCCGAGCATCCTCGGTCAGCATCATCGGCGGAGGGTCATGAGGTACAATGAAAACCTCGGGCTCCAATCCCCACTGACAAGAGACTCTCTCTCCCAGATACAAGCAATCAGCAACGGGGCCCACCAAGCAAACCCGGGACAGAGTCTGCATCCTAGTGTTAGGGAACCCAACCCCCACTCTCCTCTAGGGATAGTAACTCACCATGGCCAAGGAGTCATCGATCAACCGGCGAAGCTCCGCAAGATGATGGTGGCGAGCGCCGCCTTTCGTCTGCCACTCGTCCTTGGCCCACAAGGACATGACAGGGATAGTACACAGAGCATTTATAGCCCAGATAGGCTTCTAGTTCAAGACCAGAAGTATGTATGCTGTCAGAAAAATGACAAGTCAAAAGACAACTGCAAAAGGAAAAGTCGAAGGTCGAATGGTACCTCTCAAGCATGCATAAAGCCGGTCAAGCTAGTAGTAGCATGCCGACTCACGTGGTCGAGCCCCCAGTAGCACGTGGCCAATCCGGCGCTACCCCAATCATACAAATCTAGCTCATCGAGATCAGCCAGAAAGGGCAGCAGGCTCACACGGGCAGAAGTGTTGGCATTGCAGAATAAGGTCTCGCCAAGGGCCTACAAGAGGAAGACCCTCATCAACTGACGGAGCTCGTTGGGGCGCGAGCCCTAACAACCGCCTGCCGCAAGTAATCATGTAGAACGTGTAAGTGGACCTCATCGAACTCAAACCCAAAGTCTGCGCCAAGCAAAGAGATGATATTTCACCGCTCCTTCTTAAAATGGAAGGGATCAACAATGATCTATGTGCCCTTGCACGGCAGCTCGGTGATATAAGTAAAGTTCAGGGGAGTCATACTCATTTCTCCCCAAGGAAAATGAAATGTGTGGGTGGAGTCCCACCATCTCTCCCTCAGTGCGATCATCATGTCCGCGTTCCGGACAAACTTCTTCGTCATCGCCTCCTCGAAGAAACGGCCCAGACAGCGGCCGGTGATCATGTCCCGACCATCAGAAGGGAGAGCCTCCCACATATTGGAAAGAGCCAAGACCCCACAGCGACTCTTGAGAACCTTCACTCTCTGCAAATCAAGACACGGTAAAATATCAGCAACAATAAAAATACATGGAATGCAACGCAAGTAGAATGAGGTAAATTTTAAACTTACTTCCAAAATTAATTTTTTGCCACTGGACGACCAAAATTAAAATTCGTCGTGCGACGTTAAACTCTAACATTAATTTTTCTGCCGTTGGGCGGTTAAAAGAAAATTAATTTTTCGCCGTTGGGCGACCAAAATTAAAATTCGTCGTGAGACGTTAAACTTTAAAATTAATTTTTCTGCCGTTGGGAGATCAAAAGAAAATTAATTTTTCGCCGTTGGGCGACAAAAATTAAAATTCGTCGTGGGACGTTAAACTTTAAAATTAATTTATCTGCTGTTGGGAGATTAAAAGAAAATTAATTTTTCGCTGTTGAGCGACCAAAATTAAAAATCGTCGTGGGACGTTAAACTCTAAAATTAATTTTTCTGTCATAGGGCGACTAAAAGAAAATTAATTTTTCGCCGTTGGGCGACCAAAATTAAAACTCGTCGTGGGACGTTAAACTCTAAAATTAATTTTTCTACCGTAGGGCGACTAAAAGAAAATTATTTTTTCACCGTTGGGCGACCCAAAATTAAAAATCTCGTTGTGGGACGTTAAATTTTAAAATTAAATTTTCTGCTGTTGGGCGATTAAAAGAAAATTAATTTTTTCGGCGTTGGGCGAACAAAATTAAAATTCGTCGGGGACGTTAAAATTTAAAATTAATTTTTCTGCCGTTGGGTGATTAAAATAAAATTAATTTCTCGCTGTTGGGCGACCAAAATTAAAATCTCGTCGTGGAACGTTAAACTTTAAAATTAATTTTTCTTCCGTTGGGCGATTAAAAGAAAATTAATTTTTCGACTTTGGGCGACCAAAATATAAAACTCGTCGTGGGATGTTAAACTCTAAAATTAATTTATCTGCCGTTGGGCGATTAAAAGAAAATTAATTTTTCGCCATTGGGTGACCAAAATTAAAAAAAATATTTCGTCAAGGGATGTTAAACTCTAAAATTAATTTTTCTGCCGTAGGGCGACTAAAAGAATATTAATTTTTCGCCGTTATGCTATCAAAATTAAAAAACAAATCTTCGTGGGATGTTAAAATTTAAAATTAATTTTTCTGCCGTTGGGCGATTAAAAGAAAATTAAATTCTCGCCGTTGGGTGACCAAAATTAAAAATTCGTCGTGGGACGTTAAACTCTAAAATTAACTTTTCTGCCGTAGGGCGACTAAAAGAAAATTAATTTTCCGCCGTTGGGCTACCAAAATTAAAAAAACAAAATTCATCGTGGGACGTTAAACTTTAAAATTAATTTTTCTGTCGTTGGGAGATTAAAATAAAATTAATTTTTTCGCCGTTGGGCGACCAAAATTAAAAATTCGTCGTGGAACGTTAAACTTTAAAATTATTTTTTCTGCCGTTGGGCGACTAAAAGAAAATTAATTTTTCGCCATTGGGCGACCAAAATTAAAAATTCGTTGTGGGACGTTAAACTCTAAAATTAATTTTTCTCCCGTAGGGAAATTAAAAGAAAATTAATGTTTTCACCGTTGGGCGACCAAACTTAAAATCTCCTCGTGGGATGTTAAATTTTAAAATTAAATTTTCTGCCGTAGGGCGATAAAATAAATTAATTTTTCGCCGTTGGGCGACCAAAATTAAAATCTCGTCGTGGGACGTTAAACTTTAAAATTATTATTTCTGCCGTAGGGCGACTAAGAGAAAATTATTTTTTTGCCATTGGGCGACCAAAATTAAAACTCGTCGTGGGACGTTAAACTTTAAAATTAATTTTTATGCCTTAGGGCGACCAAGAGAAAATTAATTTTTCGCCGTTGGGCGACCAAAATTAAAATCTCGTCGTAGGACATTAAACTTTAAAATTAATTTTCTTGCCGTAGAGCCATTAAAAGAAAATTAATTTTTCGCCGTTGGGCGACCAAACTTAACATTCGTCGTGAGACGTTAAACTTTAAAATTAGTTTTTCTACCGTCGATTAAAAGAAAAACTAATTTTTCGCCATTGGGCGACCAAAATTAAAATTCGTCGTGAGACGTTAAAACTTTAAAACTAATTTTCCTGCCGTAGGGTCATTAAAACAAAATTAATTTTTCGCCGTTGGGCGACCAAAACTAAAACTCTTCGTGGGACGTTAAACTTTAAAATAAATTTTTCTGCCGTACGGCGATTAAAAGAAAATTAATTTTTCGCCGGTGGACGACCAAAAATAAAATTCGTCGTAGGACGTTAAACTTTAAAATTAACTTTCCTGCCGTAGGGTCATTCAAAGAAAATTAAGTTTTCGCCGTTGGGCAACCAAAATTAAAATCTCGTCGTGGGACGTTAAACTCTAAGAATTAATTTTTTCGTCGTTAGGCGATTAAAAGAAAATTAATTTTTCGCCGTTGGAAGACCTAAAATTAAAATTCGGCGTAAGAAGTTAAACTTTAAAATTAAATCTTCCAGTTGGGTGATTAAAATCATTTTTTCCCGTTGGGTGATTCAATTAAAAGTATTTTCCCGTTGGGTGATCGAAACTAATTTTATGGACGTTGGTCAATCCTAATTTTATCATTAGGGCACATGCTTGAGTTTGCATAAATTACTTGGACATCATTTGCATCAAAATAAACACAACATGCATTTAAATTATTTATATGCATATAAATATTTGCATATATTGCATCTTTATTTTGGTCATTGACCAATACAAAATCAAATGTTGCCACAAACACATTTAGCATTCAAAAAAAAATGTGCATAATCATGCATACATTCATCCACATAAAAAATCATGGTCACAAGTGACCCAAAAATATAAAAAATCATCACATTTTTCATACTTGGCATTTCATCAAACACTTGATGGGCATGCTTTTGGGTATAATTTTTTCTAGTATAACTCATACATTCATAATCTCCACATTGCATACATAATCATCACATACCAAGTCTCATCATCAAGAACATCAAATTTACTAATTTTTGCAAAAATAAAATGCAATTTTCGAATTTTATTTCCATGGCATGAACAAAAGCTCAAAAATGCAAGTAAACATCAAAATTGATGAAGAAAATTGTTCTAATCTAACATATATATGTTAAGGGAAGATTTTCTACCTCATTGAGAGCCCGTTTAGCCATCGCATGCGACGAGAAGTCGGGATGAAAATTCGAAGCATCAAAAGTGTGTTGAATTGCATATCCTCTTTGATTTCTCCTCAATCCAACATTCTTGGTGGTCCTAGCTCCACTTGATGAAGCCATTGGTGAGCTTGAATGAAGAAAATAGAGCCTTGAAGCTTGGATCTCTAATGGAGGTTTGTGGGTTTTTTAGAGAGAGAAAGAAGAAAGGAAGAAGATGAAGAAGAGAGAGAGAGGGGGGGGGGACGGCTTTTGGGGGTGTTTCCCCTTCCCTTGGCCGGTTATGGTCAAGGGTAGGTGGGGATTTACACCCTCACCCCCTCGAATCCTCTTTGTGAGACAAAAATTCCCCGAAGTCCCGAAAGCGCTCCCGAGAGCCCGAAACTTCTTCAAATTCGATTCCGTCGACACCGAAATGATGCGGCGTATCCTTCAATAATAACATGCATTTTACTTGGTTACATTTGACATAAAAAATACTTTTGGCTAAAATTCCCGCTTTTAAACGGATGATTTCTTTCCAAAAAGAAAAGTAAGTTTTACATTTCCGCGAACTACGCGTGGTCTGATTTCTCGCCTTTAAACGAGAATACGTATGAAACCCCAAAGAGGTTCGACCACTTTCGAGCCAAAAATGGTGGTCCGTTCATATCAACGACGTTGCTCGCTCATTGATCAACTGCGCAAGCATCGTCGCCGAGGGGCTCCGTAGACACCCCATTTTTGACCCTAGTAAATAAAATGTTTTACTAGAAGGGTTTTAATAAAATGGAAGGACCCAAGTAACATTAATAATTATGTTACTAGCATTAAATAAATATACATACCTAAATATTGCACTTTTACATTACTAATGTGGTGTAACAATTTATTTTGTAGGACGAAAGGGAGAAAAAGACAAGGAAGAAGACTTTCTCTCAGAAATTAATCATCCAATCAAAGAAGACAAGCCCTTTCAAAAATGGAAGATGAAGTAAAACAACCTTGTTAAGTAATGTGCAATTAGAGAATCTAATCATTAACACTTAGGCACATTGGATAATAGGTTGTAACTCACTTTTGGCCTAGAAAAAGGCCAAATATTAAGACAGCCTTACGTGAGCCGGTTCGGCCCAAATAAGTTGTTCTAAATTTTTTTGACTTTTTCTAAAAAGGGCAAAAGGGTAAACTCATAATTACTCCTAGGGGTATTTTGGACATTTTGGGGCCCTAAACATGGCTGTACACTCCTCCTCCACCTATAAATACAACCCCATTTACTCTCTTTCAACAACTTTTGAACCTTAAAAAAGCCTTGGCAATATCACTCTCATTAAGCCTAAAATCTCTCTCTACACACACTCCCTCTCTTGATCATCCTTAAACACTAAGAAAACCCTCTCTCTCTCTCTCATCAATCATCCTACTCTCTCTCCTCATTAAGCACTATCATCAAGAACACAAGCAATCTTCAACCACTCAAAACAAAAATAATCAAGGATAATAAGAGTTAGAAAGCACTAAAGAGAGTTCATTAATGTGAACTTCTTTATTTCTTTCTCCATTTTTTGATTCCATCTTCCTAAACAAAGGAGTGATCATCCCACAAAACTCATTTGTTCAAAGCCATTGGGAGTAGGTAAGTTTACTTCCTATCTTTTAAATCTTGTAAAAGTTCTTATTTTTTTCATTACAATGTAAATAACTTGGAACCCGCTTGATAATAAATCAAGTGGGTATTATGTATTTATTATCCATAAATGTGAGTTCAGTTACTTAATATTTGTCCTCTACTTGCCTATATACTATTATATATGCTAGCACATAATGAGTGTAAAGTCCTCCCAAAAGTGAATTACAAATCTTTCTTAGTGATTTGATTATGCATTTATATTTATTTACATTGCTTATATATATGTATTATATATGCTAGCACATAATAAGTGCAAAAGTCCTTCCAAGAATGGATTACAAATCCGCCTTGGTGAGTTGATCATGCATTTATATTTATTTATGTTGCTTACATATATATATATATATATATATCATATATGTTAGCACATAATAAGTGCAAATCCTCCTAAGTGTGGATTACAAATCTTACTTTATGAGTTGATTATGCATTTATATTCCTTTATATATTATATGTTCAAGTCCTCCAAAGTGTGGATTACAAATCTCATACTTTGTAAGTTGATCATGTCTTTATATTTCTTTAAAATGCTTTTATATGTATATATTATTATGCATATATACTATGGAGATAATGTGCAAGTCCTCACTCTTGTGAGGTGATTATGTTCTTACATTTAAATTATAATGTTTATACATATATATTATTATACATATATATTATAACACATAATGTGTGATCCTCACTCAAGTGAGTTGATTTGTAAATATTATATATGTATTTGTGTATATTGCATAAATGTGATACTAAAAGTGTGAGATTCATACTCCATCTTTGAAGTAAATTAACTCTTTTTCTCATCCCTTTCTTCATTTTAAATGACCAATAAAGGACCTAGAAATGAAGGAATGCAAATATTCATGAACCTCACAAAGGTTCATTCCTTGCTTGGAGTCTCAAAGAGACGAACACACTAAGAGTCAATTCTATTATAGTAATAATGGCCATTTCTTTAAAAATCGAAAATACATACAATTCTTTGTAAATATTAAACAATTCTCCAAGCTCTCAAATTCTTCCTAAAATATCCTACAAATGATAATTTCATGTCCAAAGTCCTAATGACTTGAATAATGATGCTTGATGGATGACAAACAAAGAAGTCTTACTCCTAAGTCCTTTTGCATAAAAATACATAAATATTTCTTTATTTACATGACTAAAGTGTAAATTCTTTCTAATTGCATAATTAAAATATA
>JAOWAN010000054.1:12208457-12219498 GCA_028566635.1 Lobelia cardinalis | reverse complement strand
TTAAATGCAATGCAACTAATAATAAAATGCATATTTAAATATTAACATGAAATGCAAATGAGATGGAATTAATAATATAAAATGCGTTATTCTATCACATGGTTCGGGTCGTCACAATTTCCTCTTCAAATTAGGCCTTTGTCCCTTGCTTGTGAACTTGGGTATAAAGAATTCCATTTTTTCCATGGGAGTAAAGTCAAGCATTCTTGTCTTCATCCATACTTTGTCTTACATGAAAAGTGTTACACTCATTAATATTATGTTCAAGTGTTACATGCCATGTCCAATTAATTACTTCCTAGTAACATTTAATGAGGTGTTACGTAGGTTAAATCAAACTAGACACTTAAGCAACATTATTTACTAAGATAAGGGTCGAAAAATGGGGTGTCTACAGTAGTCAAAAAGGGAGCTGGCACTTAGACCAGTCAAAACGACATGATGGGATAGGCATTTAGTCAAGGGACAAAAAGCAGTTCACGCAGTAGAAAGGAGATTCTTATGAGCTTGACATTCCAACGGTTAATTTGGTCCAAATGCCTATAAATATAAGTCATTTTTGAAGATTAAACTCAAAATTTGGAAGTGGAGTCTTCTCCCTGTACATAGACGACAACGGACGATATCGTCGGAGAGATTCTCAAATCTTCATACACCTCGATCAAAGTTAAAGACTTATTTCATCGAGTTAGGCCGTGATCAAGTGTATTTTAGCTTCATGATTCTACTAGAATAGGTGCTTCTATTTGCTTAAATAAGAAGCACACATAAATAGCAAAACCCCTTTCACTCTCTAGTGATTTTTTCTTTTTCTTTTTTGGTTAAACTTTCCATGGGTGACAAGGCACTGCATGAAGATTTGGGTGTGGTATCCCAAGGACACAATCGAGCAAGGTATGCTCCGTGAGTTACTAGGACTAGAGGTAGTATGGTAGATAGGTGATTCCGACGCGTGAGTATAAAGTTGTTGGAATTCCCCTCTGTTTGTAAAAAATGGTTAAGGAATAAAGACTCTGTGTGTTCAGGTGAAGAACAGTAGGGGGTGAATGTACCGTTTCCTGGGAACCACTTGAAAAATCGTGTGTTCAATATCTCTCTCTGTTATAATGTTTTCTAAATTAGCTGTATATCTGCACTAATTTACTTAGCTGATTAATCTGCACTTACACATATCTGTTAGCTGTAATTGTGTTGTTTACTTCACATTTTTCTTTTTATATGCAACTGTATGTTTCTTTATTCCTGGTGCATCTCCGACACAAGCAAGGCATTCCTCTATTAAGTTATACACAAATCTTTCGTTGCAACAACTCAATACATAGTTAAAAAGTGTCTCTATTCTTGGAAGCTTCAATATCCTTGGACAGTGCATCACCCTCGTATCTTTGTATACGTAGAGGCTGATATAAATTTCTCTACAGATAAATAAGTGATATACAGTAACGAAAGAGGGACCTCACATGCATGGTCAATAAGTTTAGAGTTTAATTGTACTAATTATAGAATTATTGAACCTAAAAAACTCATTTAAAACCATATAATTATAATAATTATAGAGATTTAACTCATTTTTTATTTTATTATATTGTAAGACAAGCCTAAAGTTGAAGAGTCATTATTCAAACCTTAAACATTTAATTTTATATTTATCTTACACATTCTACTTTTTTCAATTTAAGTTACTCCTCTATTGACTCATCTAATATTTATAAATTGTTTATATATGTTAAATATTTAACATTTGTGGAATTTGTTGATTTTGTAAACTTAAGGACTAAAGTATAGTTGATAAATTAATTTTACGGTAACTAAAATTTTAAAGGTAATTTATTTTGTATAAATATTAATTTCAAAATTTTGTAAACTTTTTCATCTTAAGACAATATTACTTTGACATTAAGTAAAGATAATTTTTATATATTTAATTTTTCATTTAAAAGTTCAAAACTCCCATGCTTAGTAGGAATGATCATGGTTTTGTTTGGTTCGATTTTAATCACTTTCAATTAAAATTGCAATAAAATCAAAAGTTCGATTTTATCATTTTTCAAAACCGAAATAAATTCGGGAACATGAAAAACCGATTATGGTTTTATGTTTTTCGGTTTGATTTTTATAAACTTTCGATTTAAAAAAAAAATTATATAATTTTTAAATTTTAATAGGTGATAGAACAAATACTTAGAGTAGAGATTTTCAATCACAATAAAGAGAAATTTTATGATTCAATTTACAAAATTTAGGTGAACATAATTCTATATTATGAAAGTTGAATGAGGAAAAATGAAAAGTGAAAATAAAAGAGTAAAAATTTATATAAATATAATACTAAATATTATAAAATATGAATGTATTGATAATATAAGTGTATATGTGAAATTAACTAAGTATAAAGAAATTAAATAAATAGTTGTAGTATTATCTCGTTTTAGTTTGGTTTGAAAAATATAATATCATGGCTAAACTATAGCCAAACCAATATTCTCGATTTTAATAGTATTAAAAATTGAAATTAAATATAGTTTCAATTTTTTTTCCGATAATTTCGTCGATTTAATTCGATTGGTTCGATTTTACAATTTTTTTTTTTAAAAAAAATCGGCTCTAGTCTAGCACGGGTCCTTGGCTAGTACTGGGCTAGTTTGCATAAATACAAAAAGTTGGAGGCCTAAAACTGTACATAAGTATTCTTTATTTTATTCTACTTGTTCTTTTTCTTGCTCGAAGAACCTGGGTTGCTGGCTGAGCTATGGTATGAAAACTGAAAAGGGGTCAAGAGAAGTGAGCACCAGCACCATCATGGTTTTTGTCAAGTAACCATGAACACCAATACCACAGTAGAAGCAGAAGATCGAAAGACGGAGTCGTCTGAGTCCAGATTCAACCAAACACTTCGCAATGTTCAAGGGTACTACTCTTGTTTTCCTTTTTGTGTCACTCACTTTTTTCAATTAATTCTCCCTCCGATCCAGAAATTGATACTCATCATTTCACACTTCCGGATCTTCAAACCAAAAACCCACTTTGGGTTTCTTCCTGATTTCGTCAAATCTTACATGACGATTCATGCTGTGCATCTGCTGATTCAACTGCGAAGATCTGTCATTCCAATTTTATCTGTAAATTTTAAGTGTTGCTGTTACTCGATTTGGTTACTGACCAATGAAATTGTGCATGTATTTTAGTGGGATATATGTATTTCCTAGGGATGTTTAGTTAACACATGGAAATATTTTTCTGATGAGTATTTGCGGTGGGCAATGCATTGCTTATTTTTGATTCTGAAAAACTGGTTTATTGAGCTTAAGGAGTTTCTCTTTTGTTCTTTGATAGTTAAAACTTTCAGAGAATATTTATAAAGATGTTTGAGCTATATCATGAGAAAAATATTGCCCAGCAAACATAATCAGCAAGAGACATGTACTTAAAAGTGAATTTGAGCTAGGTTATAGCTAGGCATGTACCTTTTGTGATGTCATGTAATTATGGTTTGATGCTCTCATTTAGAAATTAATTCTTTAACCCAACATATAGTTGTGACAATGTGACAACACTCATGTTTTTATGCTCATCGTGAGTTAAACTGATACATATCCATGCCTACTGAATTAGTATCAAAAATCTATTTTTGTAAGTAATTGCTAAGTCTGATCTCAGGGACATGGGCTCCTTTTTCTGTTTTTCCCTCCCTCCTTTTTTACTGTTGTATCTGATTAATGTGTATGAATGTAGTTTGCTAAAGGGCCGCAGTTTTCCTGGTAAAGTGTTGATAACAAGGAGAGCAGATCCACTGGATGGCCCAGTTATACGCTCTCCAGATGTTGACGGCAGTCCCTCGGATGCTGACTATGTATCCAGAGAACAGATTGATAATATGAATGAGGTAGTGCTAATAATTCTTCTCCATGTTTGTCAACTTACAATGTTATTTATAATGTTCATATATGACGAATAAAAGCCTGACTTAGATAATTTTCTGTGACAGGATGAAGCTCGTAGTAGAAACAAACCATCTGATTTTAGCAGGTTGAAATCATCAACAACTGCTCCTGATAATACGTCCAAAGAGGTTCAGAAGTCCGGGATGGGTGCTAGAGCTACGGATTCTGCTAGGCTAACGAAATTCACAAAACAGTTGTCTGGAACCACTATCTTCTTAGGTAATGCAAATTTTGCTAAACAGTTTCCCTATTCATCTTGTATGTAGTCCATTTTGTCCTTTTTACTGGGTTGATACAAAGTAATGTTCGGTATACATTTGAATTATTGCACGAGGAAACAACTGCAGGCTTTTATATATTGGCATGTAAAATGAACCTTTCAGTTCCATAGGGAATACATATATCCAATGGCCTTACAGCTAATCTTTGGAATGTATTGGCTAGCTACACCTATTATGATTATAAGACGTACAAATGATGATGTAATGCTATAAACAATGTAGGCTAAAATTCATCAAGAGAAGAATATACAGTATGATTGGTTTCCTTTAACAACATTATAATTTATCGTTAGTTCCCCATTCACTCCATTGTATAAGTTACTGACTTTTGATCTTAAGACTAGTTTAAGTTGTTGAGAATTAAAGTTGACTTATTCATGCATTCCAAAATCCTTTTGATTTGCTATACCATTTTGTTATTAGCTGAATTATATTGTAATGGTGGAGCACTCTAATCTCTTGATAACATTGTCTTTCTACTTTTAAGCCTTTATAACTCCTCTTTCTCTAAGATGGATGTCTCTCGCCCATTCTTTTTGTACTTATCTTTCGTATCTAAATCTTTTTTTTCTTCAAACAGTAGGTGTGGGACTAGCTAAGCTTTTGATAGAAGACATTTATTTATCTTAGCACATGAAATTTTGATTCTATATAAATCGGATTTTGACCTTTAAGCATGTATGATGATTCTTCGCAATCTGATAAACACTTACGCATATATTATGATTCTCAATAAATCAAATAAGATATTTAAGCACAAAAAGGATGCTTCTTCACAATCTGATAATAACATTTTAGCACAAAAATGTGCTAGACAAGTTTTTGGATTTACACAAGCTGTTAAACTTGGAGAACACTATGTCTCTAAGAACCATGCGCTGGTACCACTTGTAAAGTCCCTTTACTAACACTGAACTCTAAGGCCATAAAAGATGAGAATTATGTGCAGCGGAATTTATACAATTTCCTATATATATTATTTTTATCAAAGAAGTGCTTAGTTAGCATTGAAAGATGTAAAAGGGAAGCAAACAATGTTCAACAGAGGACAGGAAAGAAAAACTGTAAAAGATAATAAAATCATAAAGAAATACATGTCAAAGACTGAAGAAGCTAATGGTAAAATAACCTCCAACCCCTGCTTAGAATATTCGCACGTGCTCCTCTAGAACCAGCAAAAGTCGAAGCTCACAATGATAAGAGCGAGACAAGTCAATCCTCGTATTTTGGAAAGGAAACATTACGATTCTGAAAATCCTGGCTGCAGCTCCTTCCCTAATAAGCAGAGTGCTGAGCTAATAAGCAACAGAGTCAAAAACATGTCATGCTTATCGGTGCCAACTTTTCCTATTTGGGGGGAGGGGGTTAGAGGATGTAAAGGAAGGAAGCACGTCCATCAAAGGCGCAAGTTCTTTTGGCTTCCTGCCATTGCCACTGTGTAAGAGATTTAAAATGCAAAAAAAATGTGACATCATATAGAGATGAAAGTCTAAATTTGAAGGTAAGATGAAGCTGAATATGCTCTTGATGCCCCCATAATGATGACTATGGCACAGAGTGAGCCGGCTCGCTAGCGCTCTAGCAATGATGGCCTCGATTATTATTTGTCCATGGACTATACCTAGCTATTCAACTAAGTTGGCTAAGCCCGCAAAGATGGGGAGAAAGGTAAGCCGGGACCAAGCATATTGACAGGTGGGGGATGGATCCATCGCACACTTCGAATTAATATGATAACTTTCCTATTGAAGTGGTTATTAGCTATGAAACTTGGCCGCAAGGACTGCAATTCGACATCTCTGACCTTTGCCTTTGTGAGTGACATTCCAATCACATTTAACACGACCTCTCGTCCGTTAAGTATTTGTGATTCTAATTGCATACATTGAGTGTTGCCCGGTGGAAAATCATTTTGTCTGTTCCACCTTGTACCTTACTTTGGCTCATGCTCCTTGCTATTGGTAATCTCGTTACAGCTAGCACATCGTTTCAGCTAAAATGTAAGGCAAGCCTATTGCCTATTCTATTATCGGTATTCACTCCATTCTTTAGAGCTCTCATCACTTATTGGCCCTTTGAGATAGTATTTGCTGTTTAGTTTTCTAATTAATAAAAGTATTTGCTTTTGTTAGATTAAAAGTCTTTCCTTTCCATATTTCCCCCCTTTTTTTAACGCGTGTTGGGGGGGGGGGGAAGGTGATCCCCATTATGCTTATTTGATGACATTCATACGCCTATTTCCCATATTTTCATTGAAGGAATCCTGTAGTCCAAAGATAGATTTCATTTCCTTGTATGATTAATAGCCCAAATCTGGTAATCACAAGATGAGCAAACTTGACGCGTTAAAACTTGATCCACTTATCCACGCACACTTCCCTCCTGAGTCCGATGACTTCATTCCCACGTCTTTGAAAATTTGCTCAAGATTTGTTGTTCCAACTCTTGGGATATCAAAATCTTGTAAAATGTGGTTTCCATGCAAACTTTTGAGCCATTCCCTGAAGACAATGTATAGCAATACAATAAGAGGTTTAACTCCAAGCTTTTTGAAGGGATTCATGTATCTCATAATTTGATTCTCCCCCCCTCACCACCCCTCCCTTTTCCATTTCTTATTGTCGAAGGATTAGAAACTTGATGTTTTAAATCTGAGATCCTTCTCAAATTAAATTATCATGGCCAATTTTTTTTTTTAGATAAAAGAAAAATTTCATTGAATAGAACAAGATGATACAAAGAAGGCGGACAAGAAGTTCACCAAAAAAATAACAAAAAACGAAAAAGCACACATATTCCTATGTAGCAGCTCTCCAATCTCTAGACAAATCTCCCAATGACAAATTCGAGAAAGCGCCAAAAGTTCAAGCCCAAAGAAAAGCTTGCACAGTTATCTTCTCTCACCAAAACGACAACGATGTTTATCGATTTCTAGAAATATGAGAATTTCTCTCAATTCGAATATTCCACAACAAGCTAAAATCGGCACATCCCCACAACAAAGACGCATTCCTCGAGCGATAACCCAAATGAGTAATCATGTAAAACTCCTCCAAAGAGCGAGACATAATGCAGATCTCACCATGCAGCCCAAAGAACGTGCCCCAGAGACTCCTAGCCGCAGGACAATGCATGAACAAGTGTTTGTGAGACTCACTAGCTCCCATACACTGACGCATATATATGGAGAAATATGTCTTTGGATGTCTCATTTGCCGCCAAACATTAGTATTTAAACGACCAAGAACCACTGACCAAGCAAAAACTTTGTATTTAAACGAAACTTTGGACTTTCAAATAAAATTGTATTTAAACCGAATAGCCCAGATGTGCGCGTCATGTGTATTTTCTGATCTGATTTCTTTTCTTTTTCGCTACCGTGTGGTTCTATTTTTTGTTTCCCTCCTTTCTTTTTTCTCTTCTTGGAGGCCAGCTTGTCCTCCTCTTTGTATATACTTTTCTTGAATCATTAAAATCTTCTTTTTTTATCAAAAGAGAAAAAAATAGATATCAAGGCGGTCTTTTTGGGACGGATGGATTACTAGCCGATGTGCACTAACTCACAATTGGAACTAGTTTCTCTTAATTTGAAATGTTTTTTTTCATCTTACAGAAAAGTTGCGTGAGTTAGCTTGGAGCGGGGTCCCACCATATTTGCGTCCTACTGTATGGAGGCTTCTTTTGGTGAGCTTTGATTTTCTACAGCTGTCTCTTGAATTATGAAAGGATATTGAAGTTTTTCATCATGTATTAAAGATTCATATTCATGTGATTTCTTATCCTATGACTTCTGTATTTACCAATTGATCTTATCGTTATTGCCTTTCTTGTGGTTTCAATTGTCCTTCCTCGTGACAATGAATTAGCATTATTTATGCTTACATGTCTTTCTATTCTGGAGTGGCTAGAGTTGATAGTTTGTGTAGTAAGTAAATTTCATTGCTGAAGTGGCTGGGGGAGGGGGAGAGAACTTGATGTGCCCCTTATTTTTATCTTTATCTGGAGATTTGTGGTCTAATGCTGCCATTCTGAAAACAGAAATGACAAGAAAGTATGTGAACCAAGTAACAAATTGTGCTAAGAGTTAAGGCCAAATCTAAGCCAATTAAGTTCACATAGTTTGCATCTTTCAGAAGAAGTACGTGCTCCAACTTAAACCTGTAAGAAAGGAAACGCTTTTGGAGTGATTGTATGAAGTTTGTTCTGACAACAAAGCCCGCTTCAAGGAATCAGAGTTGGAGTAGATAGCTGTTTGTAGTTAAAATTCATGATTTTCATTTTTGTTTTCATGCATATGCTCAGTTATAGAGAACTGATTGACTTGTTCCTTTGAAAGTTTTGAAATTGTTGTCTTCTATTGCCATTCATAATATGTTACATTTTTTTTTTGATAAGGAACTTGTTTGTAGATAAAGAATATATTACAAAAAGTGTGGACCTAAGGTTCACCTAGAAAGAAAATGGAACAGAAAAAACAAATGCCAGACCACAAAACCAAGACTATGAGCTGCTGCAGTGCAATCCTCCATTCCCGAGCAAGCCTGAAAACAGGCATCCCTGAGAGCCTCAATCGACAAAGCCAAAGGGTGGTCCAAAACTGAATTCTACCTCTCAAAAGGCAGAAGGAAAGTGATCAATACCAAAACTGAATTCTGCCTAACAGCCTCCCAAAAAAATTCATTACCCACATTGAGAAGCATACGAGAGTAAAATAGATGTAAGACTGAGGGTTAACTACCATTGACTAGCATGAGTGATGGGAAGGCCCTGCTAGTCTCCCCATCCCTTCCTACGGGTTACCAAATTTCTCCTAATAATCTATGACGATAAGATTCACCCTCTAATGAAAAAAAGGCGAAGCTACTACCAATAATGGAAATATTCTTGAGAGACGAATTCCATTACCTTGACATACTTAATGCAATGGATTCGAGGAATGATTTAAGAAAAAGAGAGGGATATATGTATTGTTTTTTTGATGAAAGAAGAAATATAGTAGATAAAGGGGAAAAACCAGAGAAGGTGAACCAGGGACGTGCCAAAATACAACCAAAGGAAAAAGAGAACAGCAGGAAAAAAATGACGGCAAAAAGGAGGAGCTAAAACATGGCAGCTCTTTAATCAAAACTACTAGAGAGACTCCTTGGAAGTCCCCAAAGCTCCTTGCCCACAGTGAACCCGAAATACTATCCTCTCGCAAATAATAGTAGAATGCAGCACTTGCCCTCTGAAACTGTTCGATCCAGCGGCGTTCTTACCAAAGCTCTCACATGAGTTGCCATCTTTTTTTGGGATAGCAAATTGCTTTTGGTTTGTAATCCAGCATATATTTTAGGGGGAGTGACAATATATATGCATTTAGAGCATGATATTTATATGCTAAGTAAGAAACTCTCGAATATACATATACATATATATATTTATTTGTGTGTGTAGTCAATTGTATATGATTGTGACATTTAAGTTTTGTGGTCTATATCTTCTTTATGTTGTAGATTGCACAGGCTTTATTGGTCTGTAGTTGTTATAGATAGCATAGGTACTACAAAGAGACTCAAGCAGTTCCACTCTCTTTTATTCTTGTCTAGAGTTTTGATACCAGTTTCTTCGCTACCGAGTTTGGAGCCAAGCTAGAGCAAGTTAGGACTCAATAAGAAGTCTACTGCAGGAGAAAAAAACACTTGTTGATATGGTTTGACCTTGTTCTATGTGGTCAGTTACAACTTCCTGAGTTTGGCTCTCCTCGTTCATTCTGGTACCGTGCTGTGTCTATTTACTGGACATGCTGACTTTGTGCGTTTGTGTATCATGCTTTTTTTGATCCCATGCCCTGTGTAGATAAGTATATTGTTCATAACAAACCGTTATTTGTGAAATTTAAATATAAACTGACAACAGGGATATGCGCCCCCTAATTCAGATAGAAGGGAGGGAGTTCTTAGAAGGAAGCGTGTTGAATATTTTGATTGTGTTGCTCAGTATTATGATGTGTCAGATAATGAACGTACAGATGAAGAAATTAACATGCTTCGGCAGGTATGGTGGACTATTGATATTTCAACTGCCAAGTTCTGCCCATGACTGCATCTAACTACTTTTTCGTTCTTTATTAGATTGCTGTTGATTGTCCTAGAACAGTGCCTGATGTCACTTTCTTTCAACAAGCGGAAGTTCAAAAATCCTTAGAGCGGATACTATATACTTGGTTAGATAATGTTTCTCATTTTCCTCCCTCCCACTCTTCATGTTATAAGCTTGTTTTTAATGAGTTCTTGCCCCCCCCCCCCTGACTCTTGTATTTTCATGTTATGATAAGTTCAGGAACTTATTAGATAGTGTCCTAATGGTGGCTTAGGTCGAAACCATCGAATCGACCCATATCAAACCAAACTAATCTCTAAGTAATGGTTGAGTTAGCATTCCAAAAATTTACCGTTAGCTTTGGTACTTGGTTTAGCCAATAAAACCGTGGGTAACTGAACCAAACCAAATCGATGCATTTTTAAAACATGGATTAACTAATATCCCCACTAGATTTAGGAGGTTAGCAATGTTCCCATATTTTTTTTTCCAAAATATCCTCACTTTTTATTTTTTTACATTTATTTCGGTGGTAAAATTTCAAAACCGGTTCATAATTATTAAAGGCGCGCCTAGGCGCTAGGCTAAGGTGGGTGCAGTTTTTGGGCCTAGGTGCACCTAGGCGCTAGGCCCAGTTTTGACCTGAAAAGGAACAATCAATTTGCCCCGTGGCAGAGAGAGAGAGAGAGAGAGAGAGAGAGAGAGAGAGAGAGAGAGAGAGAGAGAGAGAGAGAGAGA
>JAOWAN010000054.1:12173982-12205374 GCA_028566635.1 Lobelia cardinalis | reverse complement strand
GCTATAGCACTGCTATAGCGGCGAAAGCTCTAGCCGCGACTCATCTTCGATCGCGTCTCAGTTGCACGTAGCAGCTGTGGCGGCGCTATTAGCGGCCGAAATAGCGGGAATAGTGGAAAGGGGTCGAAATCCCTAAAAGCCCCTTACTTTTTTTGGGGGAATTCTTTGGAAATATAGGGTAATTTGGGAAATCTTGGCTGAGTTTAGGATCTAGGGCAGCGGCGACTCGACTCCCTACGATTCCTTCAGAGAAACGAAGATCGCTCCTCTTCCTTTCTTCAATCAGCGACCACTTCTTCTCTTCCTTCAACCGACGACGATTCTTCTTCGATCGGCGACCAGTTTTGAAGGTAAGTCCCCCTTCTCTCTCTCTCTCTCTCTCTCTCTCTCTCTCTCTCTCTCTCTCTTCCTTTCTTTTCTTCTTCCTTCCTTTCGTTCTATTTTTTTGTTCAATCGGCTGAAGAAAGGTTCTTTCTTTCTCTGGTTCTTCGGTCGGCTCAAGTGTCATGTTCCTTTCTTTCTTTTATGTCGGCTTAAGAAATTAAGCCATACGATAACCCATTTATTTTTGTAGTTAGCTCTTTTTTTTTTGTTTTTTTTTTTTGCTTTTTTTTTGTTTTTGTTTTTTAAATCGACCCCCCCCCCCCTTTTTTTTTTCTTTCTTTTGTCTGAATTTTTTCGTTCTTTTATTCTTTATGTTCAAGGGGAATTTTTTTTTCGTCGCTGACCGATCACTGAAAGTGAAAAGGAAGAAGAGGAGTCCGAGCTAGAAGAGGATGAGGAATTTTAATTTTAGAGTTTGTGTTATTGTTTTATAACTTATGAGTTTTATTGCTATTATGAATGTTATGGATTTTATGTAATATTTGTTTTATTTTAGTATTTATATATAGTATTAGATTATTAATTATACAAAAATATATTTCAAAAAAATCAAATGGCGGTCATCCTGCTATCCCATTTTTGGTGCCGGGCCGCGATCCGGTATTGACAACTATGGTTTTATCTTATTATCTTTGTAATGTTGTTTATTTGGCCTTTTTGCTTTTATTTTTTCTTTTTTTCACACTTTTTTTTCCATTCTTTGATCTTTCTTCTTTTTTTACAATAGCTATTCAATCTACATTTATGCATAATATTATAATTTATATCTATATATATATTTTTTATAAAAATCTATAAATTTAATATAATTGAGCATATTAGAATATATTTATATTTTAAAACTTTTTTTGACTTCGTCACTCGGGCGCGCGTCCGCTTTGCGCCTAGGCCTCGGACACACCTTTTGCGCCTTGGTGCACCTTACGCCTTTAATAACTATGAATCGTGTGTAGAAAAATGTGCTCGATAATTAATCATCATCTCAATCATTGCCTTAATCAATGTTCAAATCTTGCATATTTACTTTTCACATGCATTAAATGCATAAATACTTTTTAAATATATGATTTGACACTTTTATCCCTCCAAATAAATATTAAAAATTAAAAAGTGAGGACATTTTGGAAAAGTAAATTTGGAAACATTGCTAACCTCCTACAACTAGTGGGGATATTAGCTAATCCTTTAAAATATTATTTGGTAATAATTGATCTAAGTTGTCTCCTTGACTGTATGTTGTCCGTAATTGGTTTAATTCGGTTTTGGCAGCCCCATGGCTCACTTTGGTTCCAAAAAGTGCCAAACTTTTATGCATGGTTTAGTCCACGGGTTATATTATAGTATCTTTTTTTCCTTGGTCACAGGATAACTAGTTATCCATTCGTTATCTTGGTTAATTACACTTAATATCACCACGATCCCTTTCAGTTTTGATTCCTCTGGAACAAAGATGTCTAATAACCTCCAATATTATAAAGTAAATGATATAGTATTCAAAATGTTTGGGTGTTACACAAGTATCATCTATTATACGCTCAAAATATGGCTGTGAAAAAAAGGAAATTGAATGGTTAGTTTCACTTCTTATACTAGTGAAACCATAACAAATTGCTACTCAAGTATTTCCATGCAACAGTAGCTTTTGCACTTTGTTATCCAGGTTCAAGTTCTTGTCCCCCAAAACTTCTGCCAGTTTTTTTTTCCTGCCGTTATCGCAACTTTCTTGTTTTCTTTTCAGGGCTATTCGGCATCCTGCAAGTGGATATGTTCAGGGAATAAATGATTTGGTTACACCTTTTTTAGTAGTTTTCTTGTCTGAATTCTTGGAAGGGAGTGTTGATAATTGGTCAATTGCTGATCTATCTTCCAATCAAATTTCTGACATTGAAGCTGATTGCTATTGGTGCCTATCAAAGCTGCTCGACGGTATGCAAGACCATTACACTTTTGCACAACCAGGGATTCAGAGGCTCGTGTTTAAGCTGAAGGAGTTAGTTAGGCGGATAGATGGTATGCCCCCTGCCGCTAGCTCTTAATTTATTTTTTGTTTTTTTGTAATTATGTTGAACCATCAAGGTATTTGAAATTATATTGCACTTGTTATAAATTAAAGAAAAATCTAAAACTTCGTTATATGTAATACATATACTTCATATGAATATTATGTCTATTTAAATAACAGGTGGGACTGCGTAGTGTACATAGCCACCAGGCCCCACTATTCGACATTCTAGAAGAATGTAATCTACATTAACCTTGTTATCCTTGCAAGCATGTTTGAACTAGTGACATCTAGCTCACACTCAGTACTTTTATTGACACACAAAGGCTTCACCTTTCTCTGTTCACTTTTCACAAATTAATGATTTAAGGTAGTTAGGCTTCAGATCTCCTCAGGTAAGCTCTATTGTTTTTTCTGTTTGAATTACGAAGTAGGGTAAAGAGGTATAGTGGAGTGTGCTAGTTTGTCTCCGCCCCCACCCCAATTAGATGAAAGTGAAGAAGGAATAGTTGCTGTTGGGGGAAGAGAAGGTACAAAAAGTTATACTCTAGAAGCCATATGAATGTAACATTCAACAATGTCTACACAAATCTGAAATAACAACTACTCTAAGAGGCCCCATCACGAAATCTCCCAAAAAGCTGAAAAATATTGATGATACCTTTCAAAATAAGACAAAAAAGAAGACGTTCAACCATTCTTGCATTATCTAAAGGGTAAGGTACCCCCCCTTGGTTTTCATATGAGAATATCTTTTTCTTGGTAAAAAAAGAAAAAAATTTAGAAGAAAGAGTACAAAGAAGGCGGACTAGAGATCCAACAAAACAACAAAAGCAAAAGAGAGTACCAAAGAGAGTACCCCAAGAATAGTTAGACAGCAAAGATACAAGAAGTAAGCACTAAAAGTAGCACATTGCGGCTCTATAATCGCTAGCCAATCTACTAGAGGAAATCTTGTAAAAGCCCCCAAACACAGGACCCAAAGAAGCCTGAAAGGAAATCATCTCCCATAGAAGGGATGAATATTGCACGTGCTCCCTAAGGATCCCAGAATTCCACTTAAATCTAAATACTTCAAAGCTAGCTGAATGCTGCACAACCCAGAAAACTCCAGCATCCTTTACACTGCTAAAATTCACATGTCTGATCAAACACATATCGTGAAGCGTTCATGGAATACTCCCACTTTCTCGTCTTGCTGCAAACAAGGAATATCTTAAAATGCAAAAACAAATAATCATTGGTCTGGCTGCTCCTCATACACATAAAGCATAAATCGGAAGATAAAGCCCAATATGGACTGTAGGAAAAGGGCATTTTTACCTATTGGAAGATATGCCGTCAAACATTGATATTTAAACGATTGAAAAGTTGTTAAGGGTATTACTCAAATGCTTCTTTATTTCATGAAATGCTGTGACTCGAATCTAGCACACATCTATCTTTCTTGCTAGAGTATAATGTAGGATGGACCTTCAAAATCTGCACCGAAGTTGTTTGCAATAACTTGTGAGTCTCCGCACTCAATGAAGGGATGGACTATACACTCACTAAGGAGGTCTTCACCGTACCAAAACCAATATTGGTACCCCAAGAAAAATTACAATAACAACGTTATACCTCCATATAGTCCTAAGCATGCTAGTCCTAATTGTACAACCTTACTAAAATAGCCCTAAACACTTGAAATACAAAGTAACCTTTGTTACATGAAATGCATATCAATAAATGTGGTTTGGCTCTGGGCAGACCACTAGATAGGGGAGCTACCTCTTAAATCATTCTTCCCTCCCCTTTTTCGGCTTTATGATATTCATGATGCTCCGTTCCATCCTTTTCCTTCACGGAGGGTGTTGGGCTCTCATAGGATTTCCATTTCACCTGAAATTGAAATTGTAGGGGTTCCCTTGATGTTGTGTATTTGCTTCAATCTTTCTTCTTTCCATCCTTTTGATCTCTAGGATAGTTGATTTTGGATTCGAGATCAAGAATGTTCTCAGCCAAGCTGTGCAGGTGAATTCTTCTTCGAGCTCAAATTCATAATGGTTGCCCTTCCCGTACGTTCATTTGGGAGTCGTTTAAATATAAAGTATTTGCTTGGTTGCTGATTCTAATCGAATGAATACCCCAATGATTGGCGTTAGTGTGATGGCAAACAAGGTCCGTATATCTGGATATCTGTGTTGGTGTATGGGTTGGAGTGAGACTCATGATTATCTCTTTCTGCATTGCCCTGATGCGTGATGTTTATGGTATGTCTTGTTTGTGGTGCGAGGTGAAGCTTGGTTCACTCCATAACGCATGGGCTTTGGTTTAAAGGACGATGCTATGTGGTTGTGGGCGTGTGCTGTTTCTAGCCTGTTATGGAACATTTGGATTTAATCGATTGCATTTTTCAAAAGCCAAGTATTGTCTTTCTTTCCTTTGTGGGAGTGGATCTCTTTTGAGGCCTCTCTTTGGCACGTTCCAAGGAGTTTCAAAAGCTGATTTATGTAGGAGTGTGCATGCAACTATGTTTTAGTCGGTTATGTTGGTCGTATCTTTTTGTTTCTCCATGTTTTTGTTTTTTTTTTACTTTTCATCTTTTTTCTGTCCCGCTCTTTGTCTCCCTTCTTTCTTTCTTTCTAATAAATTTATTTCCTTTAAAAGAAGTTAAAAAAGAAATGAATTTGATGTAATAAAGGCTTTAACATCATCAGATGGCTTCTGAAGGCTGTAAAAATCACCTAAAATGGAAGTGGATTCACCCAACTTCCCAGTTACAGCAAGCAACATGCACATCTCACACACCATCAAATTGTGTAGGAAAAAGTTGGCATAGAACTCCTATTGATGTGTACAGTGGACCAAGATCTGTAGAGTCACCTCAAAGGCATTTCAGATTTGCATGAACGAATCAGTAATGAGGAAATAATTTGCAGTCATGATCCAAAAATTACAATGCAAGTGTTGTTGCAGGAATCCGTGTTGCTAGGTTTGAGCGAGTGTGTCGGTATATTCCATTGAAGGAGCACCTGAGTGTGAGTTGAGGTGAAATTCAAGAGTAATCATGTTAGAGAAAAAGCACAAGCTGACAGAGTGATTTCCTTCAATGCTCCCATTGACTAGTCACTATCTCCAAAGAATGAGGAGCAACTATATTTGAATCTAGTATTAACATTGGGTAGTTTTTAGTAAGGTCCTGCTAGGTGTGGTAATCCTATTAATCCTGCGAGCATCTTTGGCCATGTGCCCCTGCTTTGTATGCTTGTTCCTCGAAGCTTTCTTTACACTTTGAGCATGGTACCTGCTAGTGCTCTGGAATGCCTTGAGTTCAAAAACCTGGTCTATCACCTCACTCGCCCACTGGCCCATACCTAGCTTCGCATCTTGGGCAACGACACATCTTGACGACCCAGAAGTCTGTGATGATTTGTTGCTAGATGGGTAGTAGGGGCTACTAATAAATCATATAAAATTCCCCTATCTCTACAATGTGGTAATGTGGGGTGATACATACTCCGACGCTCAAATCTTTGACGTATTCGTCAAGGTCCAAACAAACTACCAAGATCGTCTCCCCGGGTGAGCCCGAAAGCCTTCCGGTCGGGGGTTTGCTCTGATCCGATACTATTATTATTTATTTTGGTATTTTCGATTGCGATCACGATTTTAAATATGTTTAAATTTTCGGGGTGTTACATCCGGTATCAGAGCTGTACCTTGGTCGGAAGCCTTTAAGGCTCGCCCGAGGTACGATCTTGGTATTCGATATTTGATGGGTAAAAGTGTTAAGCTTTTATTGAGGTTGATTAGTATTTGATCGGATAGAATAATATTTGATTCGGAAGAATATTTTTGTTAAAGTGTATTGAGAAATCGAGAGGCCTTGTCTTCGTATTAGGTTTGGATTAGTTTACTCAGTCGGTTAGCACTAAATAAAATCACTTATTTAGTACTTTGTCAGGAGTAGTCACCCTATAACAACAGTATAGCTTTTCATCATAGGGCAACCGTGATGAGTCTCAGTTAGGGGCTTCAAGAATGTGATATTTGGAGTAATTTTTGCAGATAAGCAAGAGTATAATGGTGTCTGTTTGATGGTGTAATTTATCGATTATTAGGTAAGGGAGACTATGTAATATTCGTTCTTTGTCAATTTAATCATGTGAACTTTACAAAAAAATTAGTGTTCCAATTTATTGAATTGAACTTGTTTCGTTTCGTTCTGTATAATTTGACAACTGTTTTGATTCAGTATGGTGATTTTGTTAAAGCATGCTACTGGTGTTCCTCTTTTTGGAAGGTATTTGATTATGTGGAAAGATATTGGTGTCACTAATTAGTGGAAAGATCGCAGTTGATATGTTATGGTTTATTTTCGTTCGCGAGCTCCGCGTGTAAAAGAGAAAAATATTAACGAATGATTTAGGGACTCTCGGTAATATGCTTAACAGATAACAAATTTGAGGTAAATAATGGAACACGGAAGGCAGAGTTCAATGGTAATCTGGGAGAATAATGAGTAGACCCCTTCCCAGAATAGGTACAAGGGATCCAGTTGCGATCCGAATTGCATCCTGTTTGGACAAATAGGAGCTAAGCAAGAATGTCATATGATTAGAGGCTCTTGAATTGGCGATCTCGGAGTTAGAAGGCTGTGTAGACGTTAAGGTGGAAGCCATACCCATATGGTCAAAGTGAGAGGATGTGAAAGGAGTAGAAGAGTTGGCTAGCTTGGAAGCGCACTTGTCTCAAAAGATGTCAAGGAGCCTTGGATACTGGCAAAGGAATATCTGTACTAGATGTATGTGTCTCCGTGTAATTACGATATCCCCCAAGGTTACAACCTCGGCTTAATCACGACCGATGGCCCCGGCCATGACGGTGAGGACATAGGAGGAAGCACTTGTCGCGAGTGTGCCATGTCTTCTGGCAATGATTATACAAAAATGGACTCCTATCAACAAAGGAGGATACTCACTGATGGGCCAACAATAGTAACATTATAGCAACATGGACAGGTTCGTCCCTGGGATTTGGGGACCTGTATTGACCCAAAAATATAGGTCCCTCGTCTAAAGGTTATTTTTTCTTTTAGATATGAAATTATACTTCTACTGAAAAAAAAATTAATCGAAAACCAAATTTCAGAAATCTCAGAAAGCCATAAAGTTTCTGCATGTGGGTTTCGAAATCAAATTTCAGAAAGGCTTCTCCGTCCTGAACTGTTCACAAGGGACTTGATTCGTGCGTTACACAATGGTTACGTACACCAGTGAAGTGTATTGAAAATAGGCTGAATAGTGAATGTGTTTTTAGTACCAATGAATTAGCTATAATCATTAATCAATAATATTGATTAGAACAATTGCCCCAAAAAATAGAAATTAAAAAACTGAAAAAAAGCTTGACCTTTGTTTGCCTTGTTGCGCTAGATTAGGCAGCGATGGTCCAAACCAGGAACGCACGTGCAGCCTTATGAGACGGCAGAAGTGTTGTGGAGTGGTAAAGTGCGAAAGATTGGAGCAATTGTGTAATTGTTCTTGAAATTGTTGAGAGTTAGAGATGGAGAAATTGGGATATAGAGACATTGAGATACGAAACCCAATAAATAGTTAAGAATAAAGGATCCGTTGCCATTTTTCTGAAGTGGAATCGCCGCGTCGGAAAGAAGATACACGAGTGGTTGCCAATTGGGAATGGCCGATGGAGTGATGGAGAGACTTAGTGGCTATTTGTGCTCCTAGTCTAAACATGGATAGAAGATTTTTATCGTGTGCCTTTTCTTTTTTCTTCCTAAACATGTGAAATCAGCAATGTGCCTACAAAATGCCATACAGACAAAAAAAGTGTTGGGCACTTCAAAATTTGGGGCCTGTTCAATTGGGCATCCAGTTCCTCAGGGACGGGCCTGAACGTGGGCAGAAAAATCAACGGTTCTGGTTGAGAAATCATAGTATGTCGTCGAGTTTCCTCTCCCTGAATACGAGCATGGATCATTAGGGAGTGGAACTTTTCCGATCAACTCTGACTTAATAGATCATAGTAAACATATGGACCAGCTAGAAAATCAATCAGCCGGTGTTTTACAATCCTATGTGCATCTTTTGTACATTATGCTATAAAGATGAGATAATGATCTAGTTCCGTCCATAGCTCTGTCACTCAGCTAGTGACTTGTTATCTTGTTCGGTGTCACAAACTCTCTTTCCAATCTCATAAACCATCGAACAATTTCCTAATAGTATGTCTGTGCAACCAAGTTACAAATTTCTTGTGCAGTGGCAAGGAAAAAATAGCTCTTTTGAATATTGGGTTTCATATAGTTATAGAGTCACGTTTTCACCATAACATTGTCTGATTCTCAATCATTAAGTTTCGGATCATCATCCACGGGTTGCTTAGAACCTTCCATTAATAAATTTCTGCATTCTATAGGCTTGAATTGAGCGTAAATGAAGCTTGTGACCATGTTAGATAATTCGACCCATCCAATTTCATGAGGCTAAGAAGGGGGACAAGCTTAAGTGAACTCCTCTGCTACCAACACTGTCACTATCTTTGAAAATGGGTTTATCTCCTTCCAAACATGGCAACTTTAGTACAAGCAATCTCAAGAATAATCCCAACTGCAATCAGAGAAAGGAAAAAGACGGAAAAAACCTCAGTTTTATTTCTGCCAAATCTGCCACGAACTTAGAACACCTATAAAAAACTCACTGAATCACTACACTCCACCAGATCCATGACCAGCACGTAAAATCGAGCAACCCATGGAAAAATGGTCGCCGGAAGGTCACGCATGTGCCGGCAGTTGTGGCGCGGGGCGTCGGGTTGCAGTAATGGCGGCGCGTGGCTGGTCCATTTGGGGTAGTTTTTTCACTGTGGGCTCGATTTTATCCGACGCACACAATAGTAATCTCAAGTGTCCACGTGTATCTGTCTAACCTTAAGCTCTGGTATGAAGTCAGATTTGGTAAGAGCGAGAAATTGAAGAGAGATAGAGAATAGAGCTGAAATGTGTACACTTACTTAACAACCCTATTTCTACCACATTCACACGTTACACTAAGCACCCTAGAATACAAATGCTATATAATATTGACCTATTATTTGTTACATGTTGCTTGCTCATTTTTCAATTAGGAGCCAAAAGGATAAGTAAATATTCGTTCTTCGTGTATTTTACAAATTGTAAGACTGTTAGTATGAACGCGAATTACTTTTATTATAATTTGTCCTAATTATTATGTGGTTAAGCAGTCGAGAATCGGCTATAACTTTGCTAGCTGATTTTATTCGAACACATTAGTTTTTGTTTTTGTTTTTTTTTCTGTCTTAACGTACTATTTTTCCCGTCAAAATTTTTCTTAGAGCCTGTGTCGCGACACATGGAGGAGCAGGGACTTGAGTTTCTTCAGTTTGCTTTCCGCTGGTTCAATTGTCTTCTGATACGCGAGGTTTGCTTCATTACTCTTACCAGTATTTTGAAATGTTAAACAGTTGCTTATGGTGGTTCTTCCACAGTTCCACTTACACCCAATCCGACTCCATGACGATCGCTACCTCCACCTCCACTGCTCTTTCTCAAATGACTAGGCTGAGTTCATACTATGCTGCAAGTGTTAATCTAGAACATGAAACCTAGTTATTAGTTCAGATGAGAGTATTTTGCTATTGGAAATCTAACTAGTATTTGTCTTCTTTCCTAGATTCCTTTCCATCTCGTTACTCGGTTGTGGGACACTTACCTTGCGGAAGGAGATGCCTTGCCGGATTTCCTGGTGTATATATTTGCCAGTTTTCTTTTAACGGTAAGTAGAATATCATTTACTCCTATTGGTTGGAATATCTTCAATAGACATGCTGTATCTTCTGCATATTTCCCTGGTGGAAATTGGAATGGTAGTGCAGAGTGATGAAAATTCCTTTAGGGGACTACTCTTGACATTGTTTTCATTGCCCCGTCCTGACAAGTTCTTCTGCTGTAAAGCACCCCTCCTTTTGTTTTTCTTTTTCATGCATTTGGTCTTTTTGGTCGTCCACACGGTCTTTGCAAATTCAAGAAAAAACTGAACTGTGATCTGTTAATTATCAAAAATTATATGCACAAAAAGGACATCATTATCAATAGCACCATTATTTTTGTTTTGGTTAATGTATAACTTCTTAGAGGAAATTACATTTGTTCTCCCTGTGATTTCACCTTTTTCTGAGTCACCCCCTCGAACTATTTTGACCGGACAGTTAACCCTCTCAAACAGATCAGTATCTGTACATATACCTGGAACCCTAACTTACGCCATTAATGGAAATTGCAGAGGCTATTTCTGCCCAGACACTAGTGAGTGGAAAAACAATTACTGTAAATTTCCCATTTCCTTGAATGTAACTTAAACGCTGAATCGATGAATATAAATTGGTGTGCAAGGCTAACATTGTCTCCCTAGATTTTTGGTACCTTTTCTTTTTCCTTCATGTCATTTTTCATGTTTTCTCATGAGATTATGATTGAATATGTAAATGATAAATTGGTGTGCTAAGCGAACATTGTCTCTCTAGATTTTTTGGTACCTTTTTCTTTTATCTTCATGTCATTTTTCATGTTTGCAGTTAGGACTTTGAATCATGAGATTATGATTGAATATGTAAATGTTGCATTGGAAATAATATTGCAGTGGTCAGAAGAGCTTCAGAAGCTTGATTTCCAAGAGATGGTGATGTTCCTTCAACATCTCCCAACACAAAACTGGAGCGACCAAGAGCTTGAGATGGTGCTCTCTAGGGCCTACATGTGGCACAGCATGTTCAATAGCTGCCCCAGCCACTTAGCTAGCTAAACAGAAGTCGATCCGAAGTTTTCCTCATATATCCCCCGCCCTCTTTTTGTTTGATGTAGTCCATTTTTTTTTTTTATTTTTTTTTCTCGGAGAGTTGGGGTTGGCTTGATTTCTGCAAAAGGAACATAGTCAAATGATCTCACATGTATCATCCCTTGTAATAGTAGTTTCATTATGTTTGTTATTCTTTATTCGGTCCAGCCAGCCATAAAACCAATGAGGTGGAGAAGGTTTTTGTAAACCTTTTGAAGTATGAAACTGTGTATGTGAATGTATAATAGTCTTCCTTAATGTAACGTTTCTTTCCCGTAAGTTACTGAAGGGATTTTTTTTTTTGTTTTTTTTTTCCCAATACAAAGAAAGAGACCCTTTGCAGTTCTTTGATAATCGAGAAATATAAAATGAGGGAATCTGTTTTCACATGCTTGTCCCTCCCTCCCTCCGGAAGGATTGGCTTCATCCTCCTCGGGCATCTCGGTGCCAAGTGCCAACCATATGAAGAAGGGAGGAGACGAGCAAATTATGAAGAAATACCGTCGTTCAAAAAATAAAGATGGACTGGTTGATATTCTATACCATATTCGGATGATTCCAAACGGACAATGACTTGGCATGCTGCGCATTGTTGTCGCAATGTGGAATCTGGGTTTCTTCAATTTCCAAAACTCAGTCCAAATCAGGATATGAGTAGTTATCCAACAATCAAAAAAATCAAACCTATATAAGTCTTCAACCCAGCTAGAGTCGGTGAAAACCCAGAAACTGCAATGTCAAGCTGATTGACCTCACCTGCTATTTCTCCAGAATTGCTTTTGGATTTTCCATTGCACAGTTCGAAACTGCTTCATTACGTCGGATTCTAATTCTTATGTGCGCGCATTTGGAGTAAATGAATCTAAAGTGCTCTTCTTCTAGCGTTCCTTAGATCTTAATTAAGGAGAGAATATTATTAAAAATGAAATAAGGCTAATTGTTTGTGATGATTTGAACCAACCATTTCTGGCTTCTTTCAACATTCCTTCCTTCAAGTTCTCAAATTCAATGCCTTGATCCTTGCTTTAATTTGGCATTCTTATCACCAATATATAAAAAGCAAGCGGTTGAGCACATCTTTTTACATTCTAAAGTAATTGAATCTAATTGTTTTTTTTTTTTTTTTTTAAGTGATTGAATCTAATTGGTCTTCTATATCTTGAAAACTGATAATCCAGCATGGACGAATTTAGGGTTTAGAAAATTGAACCAATTCGTTCGGGTCAAATGCCCTAAAATATATATATTTTTTTATAATTATATATTTGTGTATTGTATTAAGATTTTACGAAATTAGTAATTATTTTATTTAAAAGGTTATAAAAGACTTTTTAATAAAGGTTATTCTTATCATAAAATTTAGTGTACTATATTTATCATATGTGTGCTTTGCAAATAGCCGCTCTCAAGATGTATAACCAAAATAATCTATACTATAAATTAGCTTTCTTGATCAACAGTTGCTTGAACAGTAAATGCACATCTGCCCCCGGGGCATATATCACAGTGGCAAAGGGGAGGGCGGATAGGGCTCAGCGCGGTAGTGTGCAGGGTTCGATTCCCCGCAAGGTGGAATTGACTCTGTTACAAGCGAGAGTGACCTAAGGGTTAAGAGCCCTGGGCCTATTTGTTAGCTCTCCATCCTGGCTCCTGTGATGCACATCCTGCGATTTACTTCCTCCACATTGGCTTAGGTCAGAATCGGTGGAGGACTGCCGAAATTGCAGTCTCAATCTTTTTTGATAAATGCACATCTTCAAAAAAGCACAGATTTCAAAAAGTGACAGGAAATTCAAAAGTACAATATTTCTGCAAAAAAGTACAAAGATGGAGATGAGCCCACCTATAAATCTGTTTGACTAAATACTGACTCACTAATGAATGATTGAAAGACTCTCTCTCTCTCTCTCTCTCTCTCTCTCTCTCTCTCTCTCTCTCTCTTCTCAAATCAATTGTTGTAGTAGACTCTGTTGCAAGCGGGAGTTAACTAAGGGTTAAGAGCCCTGGGCCTATTCGTTAGCTCTCCACCCTGGCTCCTGCGCTGCACATCCTGCGATTTATCTCCTCCACGTTGGCTCAGGGCAGAGTCGGTGGGGGACTGCCGGGGTTGCAGTCTCAACTTTTTTTTTTTTTTTTAATTGTTGTAGTAGAATGCCTCCCTATCTCACACCCACTTTCTCGGTATAAAATAAAGTAGGGATACCAACCCTACCAGCTACAGATATACTACAAAGATTGCATCTCACACTGAGCGTAAAAAATAGAAGTAAAAGAACATTGAAAGAACACCTGAAGAACTTTCATCCCACATTCAAAGAACAACAAATAAACCCACTACAGTGGGAAGCCCATTATAGGTTCAAATCTATACACACCAAAAAAAAAAAAAAAATGTAAACTGCAAAATAGCGAATAAGGGCACGGTGGTAAAGGGGAGGGGGGGTGGTCCGGCGTCAATGTTGGTGGCGGAGTGGGGTTTGGTCGAGGCCGGAAAGAAAATCTATGAAGGAAAATCGCCAGCTAGCCAGATTAATTTGGGGTTTGGGTGGTCGAGGTAAAGTTGCATGTTGGGTTTTGAGAAAAGGAGAGGGGGAGGGGTTGAAGATGGTGGTCGCGGCTATGTTCGATTTTGGGAGTTGACAGTGGCGGTAGTGTTCTGTTTCGGGAATGGGAGAGGGAGGGTGTTATAGCCTTTTTTTTTTTAGTAGGCAAACACTCCAAGAGATAATAGAGAGGAAGACTAGTTCAAACATAACCATAAAAAATAGAAAATGCAATCATGAAACTGAATGGGCTTCTTGGACTCTCTCTTGGGCCGGCCATCAATGTTGGAATCAATATGGGTCTGTATAGCAGATGGGCCGGTCTAGTTGTTATCAGAGGGGTAAACGGTGATAGTGGCATTGGTGGTGGTATGGGGTTGGAATAAGAGAGGGAGGGATTGGGGGTGGCAGTGGAGGGGTTGATGACGACGGTGGCGGTGGCGATGGTGTGCGGTTGGGGCAAGAGAGGGAGGGATTGGCGGTGGCGGGATTGATGACTGCGTTGGAGTTGGTTTAGGGCGATGGGGAGGTTGCTGGCTTGGGTTGGGAGAGGTCGCATGTAGAGAGGAGGGTAGGAGTGGATGCGTTCTAAAAGTAAAAATGGTCAAGAGTATAAATTAAGATGTTTTTATGGTAGGGTGAATTATTTTGGCCTGGACATAGGTGTGTTGGGCCGGACTAAATGTTTATGAATTTTAAGCTTCATTATTTCATTTAAAAAAATCCATTAAACTAATTTTACTAAACTAACATAAAATGATTCCAAATTTTTACTGAGTCACACTTTCCAACAAAACAAAACAAAACAAAACAGAATGAAATTAGTACCCCTTTCTGTCCGTCGTTCGTTCCTACCCCCTCCCATTTCTTTACTAACCACTGTGTGTCTTCCCAAATCAACCCAAAATAGACCAGAACTCCCCTTGCCTTGCCTCCCTCAATCGTTCCTTCCTTCCTTCCTCCCCCATCATTCTCCTCCTTCACAATCACGGATGAAGGGCACCAGCTGTGCCTAATACACAGCTGGATCAACAATTCTTCCATTTTCTTTGATTTTTTTTTTTTGTTATAAAGAAAACCTAAGGATGTTTCGTATGAATAATTGAAATTAATTTTATGTTATTTGCATCATTGTACACGAAATTCAAAGAATTAAACACTATTTTGGAAAAAAAAAAAAAAAGAGAGGAGTAAGTCTAACGAAATAATTTCATGAAGAATGAGAGAAATTAAAACAAAATGAAAATGACATAGATGAAAATTTAAATCAAATTATAAGTAATTCATATCAATTAACAAAAAAATTAAAAAAAAAAAAAATGGAAGAATTGCTGATCCAGCTGTGTATTAGGCACAACTATGCCCTTCATCCCGCGGGGGGAAGAAGGAAGGAGTGATGATAATCTTCTGCCATTTGTCTTAGCTTCAAAGTATGACGTGTAGATATCCTCGAGTCAAATGATTTAAAATAAGATCATTCCAACCAATCACACCCCAAATAATCCAGACAGCTGCCAAAGATTAGAAATTGGCCGAGCCAAATGCCCATTTGTCTATCGATTAACTTTTCGGAGCCTAATATTTATTTATTTTATTTATTTGAAATATTTTAATTAATAAAGAAATATAATAGTTATACATTCCAACAATAAACATATAAATTGTATTCATTTACTTTAACGTGTGATTTTATTACTCTTAATATGATATTCAGTTTGACTTGTTATGTTATATCGATTTTTTTGATCGTTAGTAAGTGTTTCTTTTTTTTTTTTTTTTTAGTGATTAATGTTCATTTTCTTAGTTATTTTATTCATTTGAACAATTTTAAAATTCAAGCATTTTAATTGATGAAGGAATACCACATGTATGCATTCAACATTGAAAAAATAAATTGTATTTATTTTAACATGTGATTCATTACTCTAAACATGATGTTCTATTTTAACTTGTACTTATGGTATACAGATTTATTGGAATGTTGTAAGTGTTTATTTTTGCGAAGCTTAATGTTTATTTTCTTATTTATTTGATTCATTTATACATATTAACAATGATGTACAGATTGTGTATTGAAAAAAATCGCTGAATTTTTGATATTAGGATTTGGATTGAATTCTGAGAGATTAAGAGTTAATTTGAACATATATCTTCAAATTTAAATGAGAGTTTTTTTTTTTTTTTTTTTAGTTGAAGAGATTATGAAAAATGCCTTTTAATTTTAAGGATTGTTCGAAGTGTGTAAAAGACAATAAAGAAAAGTAAGGAGGGCGTATTTCACTATGTTAGGGGGATGACACTCACTGCTTTTGTGATAGATCAAAAAGAGCAACATTTTGGAATCAATAAAACTAGTAACAAGAGAGACTCATACGGACGGTTAACTATCCATCCATTAACAAGCAGAGCTAGATTTTGAACCCCTTGCAAGAAAGAAAGTAGCACGCTTCTGAAAAACCCCCCCTTTAGGGCAGTAAGTAACCACTGTTCTTCACTCTGAAAGGATTCTTGTTTAACAACATACATTACTTCTACTTTGTCTTTCACAAAATTTTCATCTAAAACACAAAACTGAACGGACAAGCCACTGTTTTGTGTGATATACAGATCTTACTGACTTTATACATCCAGTATTAAGAAATACCAGTTTGTTTTTGGCCCTCACCTGCTAGCACAGCACAATATCTTAGCAGATGCACCTGCATATTTAACTGACTTCTGCCAAAAGTTTAAACTTGGAGCTGAAAAGATCCAGTCCAAAGCTCTCCTCAGACCAGGTTGAGTGACTTCCGCTTTGGCTGTGAAAATAAAAAGTTAGAACCAAAACGGAAGGATCCAAGTCCAAAAATTGCATATACTGATTTGTACCAGTAAAACTAACAAATTAGCAACATAAAGAAGCATCCGAACTTAGGCGTGCACACACAAACACAAGCATAATTGTGATTCCTCAATAATTTCGCTTACACGTGTACCAGATAATTTTGGCATACATTATGGAGGGTTTGGAGGTGTTAGCCTACTCACCTCGGGATTAGAAAGTGTAGTCTGTGGGACAGTGCCCATGGGACGAAACAAATTGAGCACGCACTTTGAATGTATTAGAGCTAAAAGAGTTTGGAGATGATGTGATATGGGACTGAATGCTGATTAGGATCCCCCACAAGCTTTGCAGACATGTTACATGGTGGTGGGATACATAGAAGCATGATGATCGAATCATTACAAAAACTAAATCAACGCTACAGACATTTTGGACAGACAGAAATAGCTTGGTTATTGATATACAATGGACTTGCTCCAAAACATACCATCCTTTAAAAGAGAATGGAGATTCATTCATAGAAATATTCACTGCCGGCACACTCGGTTCAGTGTCTTGGCTACTGTTGTATAATCTGTATGGCGGGCACGGAGGAAGAGGCGCTTCAGAGACAATCTTAGGTTCTATAGAGAGGAGAATATATGGCGGAAAAAAATTGCAGTGTGCTCAGCACTTGGATTGCATTTGGATATGATGCTGGAGGCAGAAATTAGTTTTTTTTCCAAAATCCATTCAACATTATAATCCCGCTGTGCTCTTTCTCTTTTCTAATATCAGTCCTATCGAAGGATAATTCTACAACTGATTTCCTTTTAATCTATGGTTCAAGAATTTCAATAATATTCTCCATTTGTTAAATAGTGCTTGGAGATTCTGTTCAAAATCAATATTTTACTTATGAATGAAAAATAAATAAAATTTACATGAATAGAATTTAGGCTGAAGTATTATGGATATGAACTGAGTGGTACAATTAGCAGACACAACCAAATATTCCCCAGTAATTATGAAATTCAGCACTTAACAGCTGCCGCATAAATATGATTCCATCATAGAAGTGCCCATGTCTTTTGGTGCTACGCAAACACTAGGCTTTCAAGCTACAAGTATTTTTTTTCAGTTAACTGCACAACTCCTATATCAGACATCAGGGAAAGTGATCAAAGAGAACATTTGTCTATGCATTTAAAAATTTGACAAAAGAGAACGGAAAAGAGGAAAGAATATTAAAAAACTGAATATTGCTTGTGAACGAATTGGAACTTTAAGAATTGATAAAGTTCATAAATTTGAAACTATAAAGATTTTTAAAGATCTTCTGAAGAATGAGCACAACATCTGATAGTTAAAAACCAATTATGAGCACTTGAGAAATTAATAATAGCAATGGAGTGTCTCACTTACAAATTTCCTTTCAACTTCTTTGAGAAACTTCCTTGGGGAATCTAAATATTTAGCACAGTCCTTCCTCACCATTGCAGCATGTTCTTCTTCCCCTACACTCTCAAGGCTCCTTATCAAAATCGTTAAGGTCAACTTATCTGGGATGCAACCTGATGCCTTCAGACATTCATATGTTTCCATTGCCTTTTCTGTCATATTAACTTGAAGATATGCTCCAATTAGCTCGGTGTAAGCCCTGGTATCTGGTTCTAAACCTTCTTTCTTCAGTTCAGAGAAAATCTCTTCAACCTTCTCAATCATTTTGTTCCTTCCGTACATCAACATCATGTCATTGAACAGAGATTGAGTGGGTTCGTACCAGACTTCATTTCTCATAAATTCAAACACCTAACACCTGATTACAGTCAGATGAAATGCACCACTGAATCATATAAAATATGTATGTTGCGCTGGGCACAAGGGAACATGTTGGCGAATCAATAACACAAACTTGGCTCCCTTTAGAATAGTCGAAGAAGTAGACGGGGAATAAATAACTATTAGTAAAACTCAAGCTATCTGAATATCATGGTTTACCGGTTAGTGTTAATCTTTTTTCCTTTTTCTTTAGATAAAATAAGAATATCATTAATAGAGAAAGAATTTACAAAGAAAGGCGGGCAAGAAATCACCCAAGAGCCAACAAAGTAAAAATATACAAAATCACACAAATTAATGAAGAGCAGCTCTCCGATCTCTAGTCAAATCTCCCAAAGACAATCCCTCGAAAGCGCCAAAACTTCTAGCACAAAAAAACGACTGCAGTGATCTCCCCCAAAGGCAAAATCGGTAATTCTCAATATCTGAAAATTAAAAAATTCCTCTCGATCCAAATGTTCCACCGTACACCAACACGGCGCATTCCCACAACAAAGAACCATTCCTCGAGCGAACAAAACTCAAATGAGTGATCATACAAATATCCTCCAAATTGCAAGGCATGGTACAAATCTCTCCATGCACCCCAAACAACCTGCACCTGAGATTCCAGGCCGTAGGGCAATGCATAAATAGATAATCGCGAGACTAGCTAGCTCCCATACACACAACACACTCATTTGGAGAAATACATGTCTTTGGATGCATTGACGGCAATGATTAGTATTCGACCGACCAAGGACCAATGACCAAGCAAAGACTTCAAACTTAGACAAAATCTTGGACTTCCAAATGAAATTATAAAGATAAAATTCAAGCTGTTTACGTGGAAGGAAAAATTTTGATGAAAGACTCAACTTAGAATGACCCAGACTGTTCGCATATCCAAATTTGAAGATCAGTTTGAAGCTCCCAAGGTTGAAAAGAAGACAATTGATATCATAGCTCTGCAATCGAAGTGGATTATCTATCATTGAGATTTCTCTACAAATGAAAATTTCAAGAAAAATGACCCCCCCTCCCAAATAAGAAAAACATCAATTGGAGTGTTAGTGATGAGTGGTCGCCCAGGTAAGCAACCACTTCATCGCAATTGCGAGGACTGGTCACAAGAGCAAGGGCAAGGAAGCTGGTGACTGCCTTCAGCGAGCTGGTTGCGGCGAGTAGAATGGCTGGCGAGCATGGTGAGCATAGTGGCGAGCAAGGCGAGCATTGAGCTATCTCTCTCTGCATGCTTAGCGAGTAAGAGTGTGGCGAACTTGTGTCTGAAGGTTGACATGCGAGCAGCTTCATCGGTGGCGAGCATCTTTGTGCTCGGCATGCTCGACGACGAGTCAGAAAGGAATTAGATGGGTTTCCTATTTCTATTCCGAATCGTTAAAGGGTAGTCTTATTTAATTAGTTTCCTATTTGATTTCCTACTTAATTGTTTTCCTAGTTAATTGTTTTCATAGTTTAATTTGTATTTGTTTTCTTTTCATATTAGGATTTCCTATTTGGCAGTTTTTCTTTTCCAAGTTAACTTATGCTTAGATCATGAATCTGATTTCTTTGATATTTGATATTTGAAGTTTCACTTTATATATCATAGGTCCTACCATTTTCTTTCTATCTCTCTCCTACTTTTTCACTTTACATATCAAGTATTAAAATCAAATATCGAACGATATCGTATTTCTGATCTGACCATTAGGATTTTAATTATGTAGCCTATATAAAGGCCTCTATTGTATTCAATTAAATTCAGTTTTGATTATCAATTAAATTAAAAGCTTTTGCTTGTTCGAAATTCTCTTATGAGACTTTCTTTGTTCCGAATTCTTTGTTCTTGGACAATTAATTCCACTATTGAGTTCTTGAGTTAATTGCGATTCAAGGGTTTAATAGCACGCATATTCTTATCATTTTGGTTCTTCAAACAATCCCGTTTGTTGGGTCAATTAGCCATTCACCCAAGCCTTACCAATTAAAGTTCCTTCGTTTCCGTTGGAGAATGGGTTCTTAATCATTCATTGATTAAGGGTTCTCTCATCAAGTGGTATCAGAGCTACTTTTAATAGGTAAGTTCACTCCCGTATATCTATCCTTTAAAACATGTCTTCGCCTAGACAAGGAGAAACAAGAAATTTCAACATGGAGGAGTTCAAGCAGTTGATGGTCGAGGAATTCAACAAGGTCAACCAAAAGATGAATGATTTCAGAAAGGAGCTCGATTAGAGCAGGGGAGATCGCGAGGAGGCATCCTTCCATTCTCGACCCAGTAGGCGAGAACCAATGAGGAACAGTGCTCGACAGAAATCTGGGAAGCATCAAGATGAAGATCCCAGTTTTTCAAGGAAAAGCAGATCCAGAAGCCTATTTGCAGTGGGAAAGCAAGGTGGATCGAGTCTTCAACTGCCATAACTACTCAGAGGAAAAGAAGGTTATGCTCACCCAAATTGAGTTTACTGGTTATGCTATTACTTGGTGGGATCAGATGACCAAGAATAGGCGACGGTATGGTGAGGAGCCGATTGGTTCATAGGAAGAGATGAAGAGGGTCATGCGACGAAGGTTTGTCCCCTCGCATCATGATCGCGAGCTTAAGCAGAAGTTGCAAGGGCTGAAGCAGGGCAGTAAGAAAGTCTAGGAGTATTTCAAAGAGATGGAAACTGTCATGATTAGGTGTAACATCGAAGAGGATGATGAGACGACCATGGCGAGGTTCATGCATGGATTGGATCGCGAGATCGCAGATGTTGTCGAGCTACATCATTATGTTGAGGTCGAGGATATGCTGCATATGGCGATCAAGGTTGAGAAGCAGCTCAAGAATAAGCGAGCTAAGGCAGCACCGAAATTTTCAAATAGTTCGACGAGATGGGGAGCGAGCAGCTCGACTCAGCAGTCAAAGGTCGTAGCGACTAAGGGAAAAGAGGCTGAGACCAGTGTGCCGATCAAGACTCCGGTTCAAACAACTTCAACGCCGACCAAAACACGTGACATTAAATGTTTCAAGTGTTTTAGGATGGGTCACATAGCTTCTCAGTGTCCCAATAGGAGGGTTTTGATTATGGGAGCAAACAGAGAATATGAGTCGGCCGGCGAGGAAGAATTCGAGGACATGCCCGCTTTGAGTGAGGATGAGTGCCGCGAGGATGATTCAGGAGTTCAGGCATTAATTATGATGCGAGCTCTAAATACTCGGATTAAGGAGGATGACACGGTTGCTGTTCAGAAGGAGAATATCTTCCATGCGAGGTGTCAGGTGCAGAATAGGCTGTGTAATTTGATCATCGACAGTGGGAGTTGTGTGAATGCAGCGAGCACTTTGATGGTTGATAAGTTGAGTCTGAAGACACAGAGGCATCCAAAGCCATACAAGCTGCAATGGCTGAGTGATTGTGGGGAAATCAAGGTCACCAAGCAAGTTGTGGTTCCTTTCTCCATTGGCAAGTATGTTGATCAGGTTACTTGCGATGTGGTGCCGATGCATGTTGGGCATATTCTTCTTGGGCGACCATGGCAGTATGATCGCATGGTCACCCATGATGGATTCTTGAATAAATACTCATTGGAGAAGGATGATCGCAAGCTCGTTCTAACCCCCCTCACACCAGCCCAGATCAGGAAGGATCAGGAGAGGATAGAGAAGGGAATGAAGGAGTTGAAGCAGAAGGGTGAGCTTGATGCAAGCAAGCAGGTGACGACCAGACCCAGCGAGAAAGCGAGACCAAGCTGAACTTCTTTACCAAGGCTAAGGAGATTGTGCGAGCAGCAAGAGGTAACCAACCTTTAATATTGTTGGGTTGTAAAGATATGTGTTTAGCTACACAGGAGGTCGCAGATTTGCCTGAGGAGGTTCAGAAATTATTGGGCGAGTTCGAGGATGTATTTCCATAGGAACTGCCAAAAGGGTTGCCACCGGTGTGAGGAATCGAGCATCAGAATGATTTGGTACCCGGAGCGACCATACCGAACAGACCAGCGTACAGATGCAGCCCCGAGGAATCCAAGGAGATTGAGAAACAGGTCGCAGAGCTGCTTGAGAAGGGTCTGATTCAGGAGAGCTTGAGTCCTTGTGTCGTGCCTGTGATTCTAGTGACGAAGCAGGATGGGACTTAGAGGATGTGTTGTGATTCGAGGCCGATCAATAAGATTACGATCAAGTATAAGCATCCTATTCCTAGGCTGGATGATATGCTTCACAAGCTGCATGGTGCCAAGGTGTTTTCCAAGATTGATCTGAAGAGTGGCTACCATCAAATCAGGATGAAAGAGGGTGATGAATGGAAAACAGCCTTCAAGACCAAGCAAGGATTGTATGAGTGACGAGTTATGCCATTCGGGTTGTCCACTGCTCCGAGCACCTTCATGAGACTCATGAACCATGTTTTGCGAGGATTCACTAAAAAGTTTGTGGTGATTTATTTTGATGATATTTTGGTGCAAAGTCAGCGAATGGTTGAGCATGTCGACCATTTGAGACAGGTTTTGATCGCTCTTAAAGAAGCTCAGTTATATGCTAACTTCAAGAAGTACACTTTCTGTATAAATCAAGTGGTCTTCTTGGGGTAAGTGGTCTCTGATCGCGGGGTCGAGGTTGATGCGAGCAAGATAAAGACAATCAAGGAGTGACCGCGACCAACAACAATCTCCGAGGTGAGGAGTTTTCTTGGGTTGGCAGGCTTTTATAGGAGGTTTGTGAAGGACTTCAGTACGCTGCTTGCACCATTGAACGAGCTCGTCAAGAAAGGAGTAGCTTTCACTTGGGGCGAGCTGCAGTCATTCTAGGCTCTCAAGGACAGCTTATGCTCAGCACCAGTTCTTAAATTGCCAGACTTCAGCAAAACATTTGAGGTTGAGTGCGCTGCTAGTGGTGTTGGGATTGGGGCCGTGCTGTTACAGGATAAGCTACCAATTGCTTACTTGAGTGAGAAATTAGGGGGAGCGACCTTGAACTACTCGACGTATGATAAGGAGCTCTATGCGTTGGTGCAAACTCGTGATACTTGGCAGCATTACTTGTTGTCAAAGGAGTTTGTGATCCACACTGACCATGAGAGTCTGAAGCTCTTGCGGGGACAGGGAAAGATCAACAAGCGACATGCTAAGTGGGTTGAGTTCATTGAGATGTTCCCTTATGTAGTACAGGACAAGAAGGGTAAGGAGAATGTGGTCGCAGATGTCTTATCTCGAAGGTATACTCTTTTGTCCACTTTGGCGACCAAGATTTTAGGGTTCGAGCACATCAAGGAACTCTATGCTTGCGACGTAGATCTGGGCGGAATTTGGGAGTCATGGGAGGAACCATTCGTGGAGTTCGCCTACAATCGAGCAGAGCATAGTTCGACAGGATACTCACCATTTGAGCTTGTATACGACTCCAATTCTACCACACCACTGGATTTGTTGCCAATACCAGTTACGGAGCGAGCAAGTTTGGATGGAAAGGCAAAAGCTGAGCTTGTGAGGGAAGGACTAGTAGTGTTCAAGCCAGGAGACTATGTTTGGGTACATTTCAGGAAGGAGAGGTTCCCTGCTCAAAGAAAGAGTAAGTTGCAGTCGCGAGGGGATGGTCCTTTTGAAGTATTGGAGAGGATTAATGACAATGCTTACAAGGATGATTTGCCAGGAGAGCATGGTGTTAGCGCAACATTCAACGTGGCCGACCTATCTCCTTATGATATCTCAGATTTGAGGACAAATTCTTTTCAAGAGGGGGAGGATGATGAGTGGTCGCCCAGGCGAGCAACCACTTCATCGCAATTGCGAGGACCGGTCACAAGAGCAAGGGCAAGGAAGCTGGTGACGGCCTTCGGCGAGCTGGTTGCGGCGAATAGAACGGCTGGCGAGCATGGTGAGCATAGTGGCGAGCAAGGCGAGCATCGAGCTATCTCTCTCTGCATGCATGGCGAGCAAGAGTGTGACGAACTTGTGGCTGAAGGTTGACATGCGAGCAGCTTCATGGGTGGCGAGCATCTTTGTGCTCTACATGCTCGACGACGAGTCAGTCAGAGTCCTTTTGCGTGAAGGAATTAGATGAGTTTCCTATTTCTATTTCTATTCCTAATCGTTAAAGGGTAGTCTTATTTAATTAGTTTCCTATTTGATTTCCTAGTTAATTGTTTTCCTAGTTTAATTTGTATTTGTTTTCTTTTCATATTAGGATTTCCTATTTGGTAGTTTTTCTTTTCCATGTTAACTTAGGATTTCAATTATGTAGCCTATATAAAGGCCTCTATTGTATTCAATTAAATTCAGTTTTGATTATCAATTATATTAAAAGCTTTTGCTTGTTCGAAATTCTCTTGTGAGACTTTCTTTGTTCCGAATTCTTTGTTCTTGAAGTGTTCTTGGATAATTAATTCCACTATTGAGTTCTTGAGTTAATTGCGATTCAAGGGTTTAATAGCATTCATATTCTTATCTTTTTGGTTCTTCAAACAATCCCGTTTGTTGGGTCAATTAGCCATTCACCCAAGCGGCCAAGCCTTACCAATTAACGTTCCTTCGTTTCCGTTGGAGAAGGGGTTCTTAATCATTCATTGATTAAGGGTTCTCTCATCAGTTAGGAATGCTAAAAGCTGAAATAAATGATTAAAAGAGAACTTAAGAGGAAAGTTGCCTATCCATAGGTCCCCCTAAACCCAACTTGATTTCCAAGCTCAACATCATATCGAACATGAGAATGGAAAAAATGAAAACAACAAGTGACAAACTTCCAGGTACTAGTATTTGTGCTAGAAAGACTCGTAGATGCATCATAGCCATTATGATTTAGAACAAACTTTCTCAAAAGAACTCTATGCCAAACAGAGTCAGGCTCTAACAAAAAACGCGATAACGAATTACGACCCCGAGAAATATTCTTACGAAACAAGTTCTGAAGCCCTAACCTTAGCACATCTTCATTAATACTACGAAAGAAAGTAATATCTCTACTTTTCCTATTGGTACTACTATCGTTGTTTAATACAGTTCCTACATATTGCCCATTTACTAGTCTCTCAAATTATATTCTTCATCTATATTTTTTATTTCTTCATCCTTAATTAAAACACGCGAGTCTTCATCCTTAATCCATTTTACCTCGTCGAAATCTCTTGTTTTCCTATCCCTTAATTTTACAAGTTTATATATAACCTTCCCCTCTCTTCCGTACCTAATTTATTATAAAAGTCATCAAATGTTTTACCCTTAGCCTCTCGCACGGCTTTCGTTACTTATTTATCAGCAACTTTGTATCGATCTAAATCGTTTACCTTTTTGATTTCTTTCGAGTTTTATAAGCTTCTCTTTTTAGTCGGACTACTTTTTGGACTTCCTCAATCCTCCACCACGTTTCTTTATCCCTATGTCTCTTGCCTTTGAACTCCCCTAATACCTCTTTTGACACCTTTTTAATGCATTCACACCCTTGATTCCACATCTCTTCGGTCGCAACCACTATTTTCCATGTCACATCTTTCATCATTTTCTCTCTAAATAAACCTAATTTCTCGCATTTTAGATCCCCCATCACTTAGTTCTTGGATTTTTAGTGTCTTCCCTACGTTGTTTTTCAATCTCACGGGTGATATCAAGCACCATAATTCTATGTTGTGAAATTAGACGCTCTCCCGGAATCAATTCACATCCTATATAACTTTTCTACTTTAAAAAATAGTCTATTTGACTCTTCTTTAATTAACATTTAAAAGTTACTAAACGTTCTTCCATCTTATTAAATGAGGAAATCGCTATAGGCAACCGCAAAATCTAATAAAGCTACTTCTTCATTATTTCTATCACTAAAACCACATGCTCCATGCACTCCCTAGTACCCTACATAGTCTTCTCCCAAGTCTCCCCCAATATAGAGTTCTTTGCTTTCAGGTATCCGATACCTTGAGCTAATTCATCCAAGTCCTCTCGAAGTTGATCCTTAATAAATTGGTCAAGTCCTGCTTGCGGAGCATAGGCACTTACTACATTCATTATTTCTTCTCTTAATACCAATTTTAAAAGTATGATTTTATCTCCTTTCCTAGTTATTTTTATGACATCTTCTTTAAGATCCTTAGTTACTACTATGCAAACCCCATTTCTCTTCGTATCTTTTCCGGTATAATATGATCTACATCCTATATTTTCAAGTTCTCTAGCTTTCTCTCCTACCCATTTTTATTTCATGTATCCACTAACTCCATCATTTTACACGTCATGGTTCCTATGGAGTATAATCCAAGTTGCTAGTCTAAGCGTAACAGTAAATTTTCTACTCTGTCCTTGCTCATTTTTACCACACCGATGGCGCGGCGCTAACAGCATCAATGCACCACGAGGTAAATGCACCAAAAACCCTTGCTGAAAATCAATCACACCAAGTGGAGATGTGATGCCCCTAAATTGGGGGAACTCTAAAAGCCTAAGCAATTTAGAGCGATACAAAGATACAAAATTTCACACCAATTATTAAAGATGCATTAAGAATTATACTATACATTCAAAGTTGAAAGAAGACTGAAGATAGATACCAGGAAAGCCAATTGGAATTCATTCTGACGCTGGAGCTCAGACAAGGTATCAAGCAAGTCGGCCTTTAAGAGACGGCCGACCCTGCTATTCAATACTTGCTCTAACTTGGATGGGGATTTTGCTAGTTTGAGGGATTGGACTGCTTGTATGGCTTCTGTGGACAGAAAAGAGCTTGACCTCCACATAGGTTTTCTGCTCCCTGCATTTCTCAGCCCACATGTTATCGTCAATATTCTTCTTAAATTTCTCAAATTCACCACCGTTACAGAACAGATTATCTGAGGTTTGGGAATTTTGTGATGTGGGTATAAACGCGTTTGACAAGGTTGAAATGTGAGCGGGTCCGTGGATAACATCTGAGACTGATAAGAGAGAGATTCAAAGAAGGAGAAGAAGAAGAAAAGCTCTTTTGGGTGCTGTCGATCAGAATCTGTGTTCTTCAAAGGCCGTGTTCGGCACTAGGGTTTATAACTTGAAAATTGATTAGCATTTATTCGTAACTAGCATGGAACCGTGCTGATGAATAATTTTTTAATTTCCCAATGTATTTGATATGTTGTTTTAATAAATTCATACAATCATATAATTTAATTTTCTTTTTATTTAATATGAAATGTATTTTGAATAAAGTCATATTAAATGAGAAGTGCATTAAATTAAATTATATATGTAAAATAATTTTTATAAATAATTTATAATATTTAATATATTATTGATGAGCTCAAGTCAACCGGCCCAATAGGTTTAAATGGGGACAGTTTAACGAGCAAGCTCAATTTTAATATAAAGAATCTAAAGATCTTAGGTCCGATATTCAAGTGACGCTCTTGATGTCCGCCCTACCGGTGACTACACCTTGCTCAGTTTCAGAGTAAAGCTCAGCCTGATGTCACAAAGTTCGACCCTGACAGTAAAACGGTTAGCATCAAGCCTGCTCCTTTGGCTCCTTGTCACCTTATCCGCCCAGCTAGTTGTAAAAGGCGCTCATAAGGGCAGTCAGCCCGGACTTATCTATTTTGTTGATAAAGACAGGATCTACATGGCAGAGACCCCTTAAAATCCTCCAATCATAACTGAATTGGTCTAAAAGCTTCCTTAGTGAATAACCCACATAGTAAAGCAAGCCCTCCTATTTAGGAGGAGGTGGTTCACATTCAACGACTTCCGCCACCTCACTCCACGTCATCAAGTTGCAATAAACACCTTAAATCATCACTTTGCTCAAGGTAACGAAATTTTACACTACTAAATTGCTGTCGAATCATATTCGCACACATACAAACATACACTCTGTCACGCCCCTAATTTGGATCCTTAAATAGAACCCCAAATTAGGAGGTGACACAACAATTATTCAGAAATAAAACATATTTAAAAACAAGAGGTGAAAAACCTCCCCTAGATTAATACAAAATAATCCCTAGAAACATGTCGTGCACAAGAGGTAATAAATCGCATCCCAACCATATAAACATTACAATTTTTTTTCAAGAAAACCAAAATACTAGCAAGACATAGCTGCTAAGTATACAACATATATACATAAGTTCATGTTAAAAGGTTTAAACAGTATAACCCAAACAAACTAGCAAGCTATATACAAAGACAGGGATCTACCCCCAAGTCCCACACACGCACTCCGCAAGCTTTCCGTCACACAGTCCCTAATGCACGGTCTCGTGGTCTGTAAGGAAAACAATATGGAACGGGGTGAGTCTAAAGACTCAGAAAGCTATCAAGCGATAAACAGAAGAGAAACATAGATATGGCAGGAATAGACGTGAACATAAATAGTATAATTATCGTTCATATCTCATTCAACAAGTATTGTGCATAGTAACATAAACAGCTATGCAAGAACAATAAGGGTAAGCACCCAAACAGATAAAAACTCATACATGTACCAAAGGATACAGGGTTGAGGTACACCTCCAACCCACTCCATAACACTAAACAGTATAACCTGTAGCTGAAGAGCTTCAGTTGATTCAAACAACATTTTGACTCTGTAAATCCACAAGCGGGATAGAAAAATAATGATCAACACATGGCTCCCCCGGGGTCTGTCTCACATGGTGTCAGTCCCTATAACTTGAACATCTATGGTAGACATGCTACTCCTGGTCAAGGATGTAGCCACAAGGTATAATCGATCTCTCAACTAGCACCAGCCCCAGCCCCAAGTTAATTGGTGCCAATTATACCCTTAGTAAGCATGTGCTAAGCAAACAATCACACATATCATTCAATTTAGTCATTCAATAACATAATTAATCTTAATCAAGTATAAAGTAATTCGATTGTATGTCAATATAATTACTCAATAAAGTTTGAAACTTATACCATGCCAAGTAAGTAACATGCGAGCACAAAAAGCTTGATAACTTACCTTATTAAGGCAATACACAAAAATGATCAACCAGATAATCTTTTTGAATTCCTTCACATGGAACCTATAATAAGCACCAAGTATAACCTTCTAAGTCAAACAATTGCAGAACAAAGGCTTAGACACTTAATTAAACCCTAACGAGCAATTAACGGTTCCTAATAGCTCATATCCATTTGTTACTCCCTTAATGCTACTTTTCACTCATTTTCAGATTCCAATATTATTATTTCCAGATTCAAATGTTGCTGTAGGATTAATAGAATTTGTGAGAATTGGCAAATAGGTCCCTAAATTATGAGAAACTATAAAACAGTTCATAGTTAACGATTAAACTTTAAATGATCGTAATTCATTCGTTTTAAGTTGAAATGGAATGATTTTTGAACATAAATTGATTAATTTTTCAAGGACTTTTTAATGATGTAGATTAGAGAACTGAATTTTAAAAGTATTAGTCATGAAATTCTGATTTTCTAAATAACTGTTGTTAACTGTTTTGAAAATTGACTAAACTTTAATAATTCGTAAATAAATCATACGGACTCCAAATTAAATGAATCAAAAGCCTAGATTGACTAATATTTCGCAGCTAAATTGTTTTCCAAAATTTCACGAAAATTCAAAAATGGTTTCGTTCAATCCCAAACTAATTTTTACGCTATCCTACGGGGAATCGGTGAGCGTTATTAGGGCTTTAAAACTTATTAATTTTGGCATAGCTTTTTGAATTGGCATTCTAACTTTTAACATCAAAATATTATAAAAATTATATCAAAAGGTTCACAACGAAGAATAAACAGTAAAAAGCTCACCAATTTCGAAATCGGGACAGTGGTTAAATTTTTGCGAATTTTTCTCTTTTTTTCTACCTTTCGTCTTTTCCTTTCCTTCTGGTTCGTTCTCCTTTCTTTCTTTTGTTTTCTTTTCAGCCTTGATACAATTTAAGTCGGCAGAAAGGAGTGGTAAAATATTATTATATATTAACCTTTTTCCGATCCGATATTTAAAATGGTCGTGTTTAGTTATTTAGTCGAGTTCTAAATTCGCGCCTCCTAAAATATAAAATTAATTATTCTGAACTTTATTATAACTTTATCTTTATCTCCACATGTCGTTTAGAACATCAATTTTAATGCCAATTATTAACGTGTTGTCCAACTTTTCTCAAGAAATAAATTAAATAATATTTTAAAATTCATTATTAATTACGCTGATCTCATTTTTAATCACCACTCCGTCTCCAAAGCACTTTAATACTATCAAGTTTTATCTCATATATAAGCTCCTACGACAACTTGGTCCGCCCAAGTAATCCATTTCTCAAACGATTATTATCATCAAGTCCTAAGGTAAATAACTACGCACTACGGCAACAATCACGCACGCTCAATAGGGTGCATAACCAGTAATAGTGCAACGTAAGAACACTTATAAATAATTATGCTATTTAAGCAATCAATGATGCAATCCTAGGATGTATGCACGTAAAGGCAATGAAAACCCTAGGTGTCACACACTCCCGTCCTTATGAGAATCTAGTCCTGTAGATTCCTATTCCTTACCGTGACCATCGAAAAGGTGGGGATATTTGTCATTCATCTCTGATTCTCCTTCCCAGGTTGCCTCCTCGATCTCATGATTGGTCCATAAAATCTTAACCAATGGTATAGTCTTGTTTCTTAGTACTTGTTCCTTGCGATCGAGAATTTTCACTGGATGTTCGATATAGGTCAAATATTCTTGGAGACTATTTGGTTCATAAGTTAATACATATGAAGAATCAGGAGAATACTTGCGCAACAGTGGAACATGAAATACATTATGAATGCCTGTCAGTGACGGTATTAGGGCGATGCGATAAGCTAATTTCACAATCCTTTCGAGGATCTCAAATGGCCTAATCAATCGTGGAGATTGTAGACACCCCATTTTTTACCCTAGTAAAATAAAGCATTTTTACTAGAGATTTAATTAAATTAAAATGACTCAAGTCAAGTTAATAAATATGTTACTTGAAGTACATGAATATACATACTCAAATGTTGCATTTACACATTACTAATGTGACATAA
>JAOWAN010000054.1:12158765-12173882 GCA_028566635.1 Lobelia cardinalis | reverse complement strand
AACCAAAACATATATTCAAGGTAATACTTTCAAATTACCAATTAAGAACACCAATCTAAACTCAAAACTTACCAATTATTCTCTTCTCCTAGCAAATCTTCGAGTTAGGGCTTGTTTCTCTCTTTCTCCCTTCTCTCTCGTGAGTTTCCTTGAAAAATAGAGGTGATAACCTCTCAATTATGGGAGAAGATCAGTTGTATGTGTATATATATGTCAATTTATACTTAGAACCCTCCAAGTTATCCTTATTAATGATTAACCCTTTAACTTTACTTTTGTTACACTTTTTGGTTAAGTTACCAACAACCACTGCTCCTATTAATTTCTATACTTTCATTGATTATTTCATCATATTATAATGCATGCACACACATGCTGGGCATATGTCACACGATCATTTCTCGGGTGTTACCCTGAGAGAGCGCAAGAGTCAGATCATAGCCATCAGAAGACAAGTACGTAGCAAGATATTGAGGGAACAACTCTATATCAGGCGACCAATATGGAGATCTCACAAAGAGCATAGCCTCTGCTATCTCACTTCGCGAGATAAGGGAAGGTGATCCTCCCTGGTGCGACCAATGTTAGAGCCCGCATAGCAAGCCTAATTCCTCAGAAGACCAAGTAATGCTCGTAAAGCGAGCAGAATACCTTGGCGACCAATTTAGACCTCGCAATAAGGTGAAACCTCATGCGTGCAGTTTGGCACTTGCGAGCAGTCTAGCTCGAGAGTCCGTTTCCATATTGAAGAATGTCTTCATTAATGACAGAATATCCTCAAGGAAGACGTTTCCATTTGTGACTTTGATTGAGTCTCCTCGTACTGATCAGATTAGGATTCTGACCTTGCTTGGATTTTAAGTGAATCTGGACGCGCTTAGAACTCCTCTTCCTTCAAGGATTCAGCATCCTCAAAACCTATAAATAAGGCCTACCCTGTAGGCAAAAGGTACACACTTTCTAGCCTCAAAACCTCCCGTCAATTCTCTTGCATTCTCTTTGAATCTTGAGTCTTACTCTTACGCCGGACCTATTTTAGTAGGGAAACCCCCTACCCATTAGTGAGGTGTTTGTCTTGTAGGTCCTATTGCTGCCCAGATCAAAGCCTTCATCCATCGCACTACTCAACGAAGATCACAGAAAAATTCGTGCATCATCAATATATATATATATATATATATATTTTTTTTTTCTCTGAGTATTTTCTAATATTCAATTTCCAATATTTTTGAAAGTGCTAAATTATTTTGACAATTAAGCCACAAGCCTCAAATGCGCTAGGATAAAAGAAGACAACCTATTAGTATTATAATGCCATACATGAGGCATGCTCATCTTATTATTTTCATATATCACAACATATTTTCTATATTATTTTTTCATTTATCTTTTGAATTTCCAAAAGTTATTTATGAGTCCTCTGTCCAAAAAGAAAAAGAGTCAAGTTTCTCAATTTTCCTTAGAAATAAAAATGTGGTGCGCCGCCCGCCTATTGTCTCCCAGAATGCATGGAGGGACTTGCATACGCAGTTCATCAAATGAATGAGAAGGTAATAATTCTAAAATGGTGCAACAAACTTAAGAGAACTAAAACATTTTTTTTTTCTCAATAGAACATGCTCCAGTTCTTGTATGTCAGGTACAAATTTTTTACATGCAAGTGACTCATGAATTTCCTTCAATTTCATAGTTAGCACCACCACAACATACTGCAATTGCACTTCCCTTGTTCATAAAAGAATATTACGCAAAACAGATCCCATGAATTGAGTTGAAGCAAATAAGAGCATAGTAATGAGTTCAACAAATTATAACCCACTTAATTTATAGATGAGATGGACTCGGTAAGAAATGGGTTGAATTAAACCCCTACATTTTTTACACGTATTTGTGACTAATTGGGTTGGATTAAATTGAGTTTCAAACAAGTTAGAGTGAATTAGTGTGGATTGATTTGACCCATTTTGTTATGCCTAAGGGCTGGCTGGCCGGCTGCTGCTGCTATACCAACAATTAAACTTCATGTACACTTAATACTACGATATATTTGTTTTCCATCATCCATTACATAAAGAAGATTTAATCAATTAGTATACTTTCCATGAAACCACAACCTTCTTCGTAGCCCCACAAAAGTGCAATCACCAGTTACCTGAAAGAACATGACACTTGGCACGAATAATGCGAGGTAGTCACTGGCCTAATGTTTGCGATCTTCAGTTTTTCCTGAATTATTCATTTTTTTTCTCACCATCACATACATTACAATACGTGGGCTATGATGCTCTGGATGCCATCCACTTTGATCAACACGCCCAACAATGAACTCATGCATTGCAGCTTCTAAAAAGTATTCAAGAACAGCATCTGTAAAAGAACCAAGCACTTTAGATATCTGCAAATATAACAGCATTAATACGCAAGCTTAAAATGGTACAGTTACCATTTCGGAGTTCTCCAGCCAAAATAACAGTTGTTTGGCTCCCGCTCAGTTCTAACAGTGTGTCCAACAAGTCAGTCACCGCCCCTTCACTATAAATAACATCTGAGCCAAGCACTGTAATTTTGAATAGAAATCATAAATGTTCCAAAAATAAAAGAACACATGAAGTTAAAAGATAGAATCCCCCTAATTAAATAAATTTGTCCGTAGACCAAGAGCTAGAAAAGACTAGTCTAACTAGTTAGCAAACTTAGTGAGCAGCATTAGAACTCGAGCAATTATAACGCATCATCTGAAGGTCCGCAGAATAAACTGCAACGGAATCTTTACATTCTATAATATTTCCATGAAATGAAAATACTGGATGCATCACAAAGTCCATAAAATCCACTTGTTCAATTATAGTCGGATGATCAACTGCTTCCCTCGTATGGAACATGTAAACAATTTTCAAAAGTATGCTGTGAGAACAGAGTAGGCTCAAATCTAAATGGCAACTGCAGCCATTATGGCTCAACCGACTCCAATTTGGCTCTCATGTATTGTACATAACTGGTTCGAACCAACTCAAGAAACTGGCATTTCCTCATATCAAAGCTCTAGACAGTCGTCGAAACATATGAGTAGCCTAAACAAATAACATGACATATTACTCGACCTTTCAGACCTTGTATGTCCGAATACAATCAATACAACAACGAAAACAAAACGTTACACCCCAATCACTTGGGGTGGGCTGCATGAATCATTTTTCAACATTCCACGCGATCCAAAGTCAAGTCACCATATACATCACACCTTTCATATCTTTCCATATTGCCGATGTTTAGGTTAACTTTGGTCTACTCCTACTCCTAGCTTGATTAAGACTAATATCATCACACTTCCTAAGTGGGACACTAAGGGGCCTACGTTGTATATGACCAAACCATTTTAAATGGTTCTCTCTTATTTTCTTTACTATAGGTGCTACTTTTACCGTTTCTAGTATCTATTCATTACAAATCACATCTTTCTAGTTTTACCGCACATTTATTTAAGCATACTATTTACGCTACACCATCTTATTTAGCATGTTCCTTCTCAATTCTGTACAATAGTGCAAGCCTCACAGCAATCCTATAATAATTTTCCCTCCAGCTTTACTAGTACACGTAGATCACAAAACACTCCAGATGCACTCTCCAACCGGAATTTACTCTAGGATTGACATCCTCTCCAATCGCTCCATCTTAATTAATGATTGATCCAAGGTACCGAATTTTTTTTTTAGATATTACTTCTCCATCTAACTTAATTTTCAATTCAATAAGCAAGACGTTTGACTTCTAAACTCTCCATCTTTTTATCATTAACCTCATTCTTTGTTTCATCGATAAGAACAATGTCATCGGTAAATAGCATCCACCAAGATATATCATCTTGTATGCGTCAGTTAGTCCATTTGTTACTAAGGCAAAAAGATACGCACTTAAGACCAGACCTTTGTATAATCCTATAGTGATTGAAAACTAGCATCTCTCTCTTGTCGTGGTTCTAACTAACTAATGCCCCATCGTACATATCTTTAATAACCTCAATATTTCTTGCTTTAAACCCCTTCTCTTCTAGGATCGACCAAATTACCTCCCTAAAGACTCCATGATATGCCTTCTCTAAGTCAATAAAGACCTTCCATATAGTATTCCATCAATCTCCAAATAGGTGGATAGCCTCCATTATTGATCTGCCCAGCATAAAACCACTCTCAAAGCTTCATTGTGTGACTTATAAGTTTAATACCTTTATAATTCGTACAACTTTTAACGTTACCTCCATACTTGTATATTAGCACTATAATGTTCCTTCTCCACTCATCTGATATTTTCTTTATCATCATAATTTTATTAAATAACTTAACTAGCAAAGACAACGCCGCATCACCTAGGCATTTTCATACATGAATGGGAATTCCAACCGGTCCTAAGACTTTCCCAATTTGGTGTAAAGGATGTAGACGGAAGATGGTCATGTGCCATCTAAAAAGTAGCAAAGAATAGAAAGAGCTCTGTGAATATGATAGAGGGTATTTACTACAGTGTGTTGTTCAAATGTTCTGTTATGATTACTCTTTTGTTGAGCTTAGGGAACCAAATTATCAACATACTGTGAAATTATCCATTTTGACTTTTTAAAGAAGGTGCCTAAACTTGGATTTGCTAAGCTCCAAGACATGGATTCTGGTGTCCAGATGACTAATACTGTTGGTAAGTTTTCCATCATGTTCCTTTCCACTTTATGTTCTACTAACTTACTCAAAAATTTATGTACAGGTATTTGAAACCAGAAACATATAAGCATTATATTCAAAATCATATCATGACATTGTTTTCAAAATCATAGGGAGAATGATGATGGGAATTCAAGTGAGTATATTGTTTTGATGTTTCTCCTTGGAGCCTCACACGGTAAGGAATTAGAGTTATATTAAGTATATTTGGTATTCAATGAAACTATGAGAAGCTAATTTGGTTTCATCTGTTATCTTAGCCGTTCCTTGGAAAGACAGTTACTACTTCTCTACTTTCCTCCTGCTTCAAGTGGGCTACTGGGAACATGATTGGGTAGGGGTAGCACTATCTGGCATTAGTTAGTTAGTCAGATACTCCTGCCTTCAAAATGCACAATTTTTTTAAATAGTGCCTCCCCTTCCTAGAAAATGCATTTTTCAAAAACCTCAATGCTAGAGAGGGGGAGGAGTTGGTTACGTTCTTCAATCCTTCTTTCATCGAACTTTTCTCATTTTTGGTGACTAGAACGTTGGATTTTTGTAGGAATTTATAGCTAGGTCTTTCAAGAAGACTTTAGCTCCTTAGCATCCCTTCCATTTCTTCTGTCAGGCATCCTTCGTAAGGAAATCCAGGGTTACATTTGAACTGAAGACTTCTGCTTGGTCCCTTAGTTGTATATTTTCAACATAGTCGAAGCCTTACATGGCACTAAACCTGGCATGCATGTTATGTGCCAAGAGGGGATAGAGACACATGAAGAGCTCATAGCAGGTATTTATACCAGTGTGGTGGTTTTGTGATTTTTTGGTGTCTCGGAGCAAAGAAGAACGAAATGATTTTCATTAAGAAGGCCCTTTCTTTCTCTCATTCGAGGGGTAGGGTCTAATGTCTCTTCTCATTTTAGGCTTCTGATATGGGGCCTTTTAGAGGACTATCATCAACCATTTGAACAAGGAAAAGACAGTGGGTGCTTCTTTAATTCTGGCTACATTTAACTTCTAAGGTGTATTTTCATGCATTTCATGTTCTCTGACTTTTGATTTTTTTTTTTTAGTTTGTTCTTTATCAATGAACATCCTGTCTTCTTTCCAGAAGTTGAATGGTAATGCCCAACTTCCCATCATCATGCCATCCCCACCAACACTTCATTGCCTCAGTGACTCGGTCAGTTAATTCCAACTGATGCTCCATCCCATGGAAAAATACTCTACTCCACTTAAGATAAAAAAATGTCTCGAAAGTAAGAAAAGACAAAAATATTTTTTATCTTAAGTGGAGTGTGGTATTTTTCCATGGGATGGAGCATCAATTGGAAGTAATTTTTTTTTTTTTTAAAAGACTAAAATATTTGTAGAGAACAACTAATCCAAAATGCCCTGATATTAGAAGAATCAAAACCATTTATTAATGTACTACCTCCGATCCAAAACAACAGTATGTTATTCCTTTTTTTAGGGTGATTCAAGAAATGTCCATTGAAAACATTCCTATTTGGGGGGATACAAGGGATAGCTTGTCCACAAGTTTTTTGTGGACCCCAGTACGCCCACAAAAGCTATTTCTGTAGAAAAGTTCCTTTCTCTTCTTTACATAATTCAGTCAACTGATCTTAAACTGCGTGTCGGGTCGAATTCGATCCTTCATTAGGATCCGAGGGAGTACATCTCGTCTGAAACATACCCTCCATAATATCTCAACATCATTTTCCTGTCCCGAAACTTATGGTGATAGTGAATTAATGTGTGTTACTCTAGTGTAAATGCATCTTAATATGCTTCCCGGTAAAGAAGCAATTAGGTGCTTATAAATAATAGGGGCTTGCTAAAAAGTGCCCTAAGGGCAATGGTTAAGCTTCGCAAAAATGGAAAGCAGTCGCATAGGAAATTGAAAATAAAGCAACTATGAGTGTCATCATTGCATCATGTTATGATTTTCAATGCAAAAACTGCCACATTTTTACCTTAACCATTTCCCTAAGGGCACTAATAAGCATTTCCCCATATAATAATCTAATAATGTCATCTTGCTCGGAGTGGAATATAAGGTTTTAAATCTTTTTTTCTGTTCTATCTATGTACACTTGCATAGACTTGTTCTTATTCTTCTTTTTAAGTATTTCTTGCATAGACTTGTTCTTATTCTTCTTTTTAAGTATTTCTGTTCTTACACTTCTGCTAAAGCCATTACTTAAGGGAGTATGCAGTTAAATGAGTAACTGGGACATGCGCACTGATAATAGACCTAAATGTTACAATTTGCATACAACAGCTATCCATTACATAGTTCCTTCTCATAGGCAGCTTTCTCAAGTCATTATCTACAATATAAAATGCACAAAACCACCCTAATGTTTTGGACTAAACCAAGAAAAGCAAGCAACATTCATGAGATAGACTGATATGGTGCATGCTTCATGAGTTTTGGCATTCCTAGTGGAACAGAGAATGTGACACTTACCATAATCTGGCAAAGGCTTAACCATTTCTGAATCAGGATCATTACCCCACGTGAGCTCATTCACTGTCACTGAACCCCGCACATCACCATATAGATTAGCTTCAACATTCTTTTTCAATAGCTTCAGTCTATCCCATGTATCTGTAAGAATAACTTGAGCACCTAAAAGAGCTGCAATGCAGCTGGAAACACAATTTAAGGACAACGTATTGCAAGAAGAGTACTCCCTCCATCCCAAATGAGTGTTAATTTTTTGTCCCAAAATGAGTTGTCACTTTTACGAAAATCAACCATTTTAAAGTAATTTGATCCAATTAAATTGTAACATTCGAAAACTACACTAAGAATACTATGGGTGGGTTTGCTTGGTGCGTTTTGTGGTTTTCCATTTCCAAAAGACCCAATTTCGAGGTCAATAATAGGTAGGTTTCTTAAAACTCAAATTTCCACTTTACAATACAGAAACCTACTATTTTACCACTAGGCCTACCCACTTTTTCACCCATACTTTGTTTAAGCTTCGGTTTGAACCACCTTTGTTTTTTTTACCAGTTTTAACCATCATACTTTATATGAGCACTCAAGGTAGTCAAAATCCCGGTTTTAATCGTAAAATTGTACGATTTTACGATCCTATGTAGGAAAACCTTGTTAAATCGCAATAGGATGACAATTGGAGTAAAATTGCTAAGATCGCTAAGTAGAATCACATGGAATCGGTGGAATCGTACGATCCCATGCGTTTCTACCGATTTCGCTTGTGGGTAAAAATTGAGTATGAGTATCATTAAAACAGGTCGGATCGAAGTTAGTACTCATTCCCTTTTACCGATTTCACTTTACGGGCCCTTGAAAGTCGATTGAACCCCTCGCGTACATCAATGTTGATCTCTTTCCAGCCGGTCGTCGGCAACTCGTCAAACCCTACACTCTGTCCGGCGACTCGTCTGCAAGCCCTAGCCTCTCCCCTGGTCGACTTTCTAAACCAAGGACGATGAAAGAAAGTTGATAAAGAGAGAGAAAAGCGTACAATTTACCTTGAGGAGCGAGAGGAATAGGGGCGGGGCTGCAGCGCAAGTTGTAGTTTTTGGTTTTAGGGTAGTACATAAGATTAGCCAAATTCACACCTCCATCCCCTCAACTATTTAATTTTGAACAATTATGCAATTATATTTTCAGATGTTATATATTAGTCTTAGGTTTAGTTAATATCTATGTTGGTATATGTATTATCCGTGATAATATTTAATTTTAAGAAGTTCGTAAAATCGATCTTATTATTCCGATCTCAACCCCCCCCCCCCCGGATTGTACTTAAGATCCCGATTTTGACTACCTTGTGAGCACTCCCTTTTGCCCCCAACCGAGTTACTCATTCCCCTAAACTATTGTTTTACATTTACGCCTCTCAAATCTCAAATTTATCCAAATTCCAACGCAATCCAACAACTACCTATTCCTCAACCTCCACCTCCACCACTAACACCACAACCATGACAATCATCTCTACCTCCACCACCACCTCTTTCCTTTTCCAATACCACTAGATTACCCCTTTCCACCACCACAATCCACTCATTTTCAACCATTACCACCCATCTCCTTCCCTCACCTCATCCTCATCTCTACAAAGAAAGGGAAAAAAGTTAGAAAATTAAGAGCCGGAGGTTATGGTGGTAGTAGTGGGAAGGGAAATGGGTAGTGGAGGTGGCGGTATTGCAGAAGGAGGTGGAGGGTGGTGCCGGGGGAAAGAGAAATGTGTTGTGGCAATGCTGGAAAAAGAAAGGGTCATGGTAGCACCGTAGTGGTGGTGGATGTAGAGGTGGAGGTAGATGTAAGTTTGAGTTAACTGAAAATGGATGACATAAGTGAGGGAGGGGAGTAAATGTAAGAAAGATAGGTTTAAAGGAATGGTGTAATTTGGTTGGGGACAATATGGAGTGTGTATATAAAGTATGATGGTTAAAAATGCTAAGAAAGTATAAAAATGCTTAAAAGTAGATTTCAAGCAAAGTATAATGGGCAAAAAGGGGTTAGGCCTTACTACTACCTCTATACTCATAATTTCATATCCCTACCACCTATACATCATTATTTAAACTATTAAACTATCAATCACTATTTATTTAATAATTTCCCTCTCCTCTCCTCCAATTTTTATCCGACTCTATCACTTTTCTCTCTCTCTCTCCTCTCCTCCTTTCTCTTTCTAACTCCCTCTTTTTCTCCGACTCTTTCTCTCTCTTCTCTTTTTCTTCTTTTTCTCTCTCCATTCAATGTTTAAACCCCCTACCACCGATACAAGCTAATACTTCCTCCCACCACCACTAAAAGGAGCATAAGCTCTCTCTCCCTTTTCTTCTTTTTCTCTCCCCATTCAATGTTTAGCCCCACTTCCCCCTACTACCATTACAAGTAGTATTAGATCTCTCTCTCTCTCTCTCTCTCTCTCTCTCTCTCTCTCTCTCTCTCTCTCTCTCTCTCTCTCTCTCTCTCTCTCTACATATACATATATACTCAACACTTGAGATAATGGGTCGGCTCTATGTTATGCCTCGCGGAGTGGATAATTAGACATTTGGATTTCAGCCGATCGAAGGATGCTTCTTTGTTGTGGGTTGCGGTGTGTTCTGTTTGATACGGAACATTTGGATTGAGATACTCTCGGATTATTATAAATCAAGAGTTATTGCTTCCGTCGTTGTGAGAGAAGATCATTGTGCAGTCTTCCCTTATCAATGACCCCTTTCTTATCAAATATATATATCTACTCACTGCTATATACCCCTTTCCCTTTCATTTCAATGCAAAAAAAGGAAGTATTAGGACTCTTCCCCACTCCTCCCTCATCCTCTACCCACCCACCCACCACATAGCGCCTCTTCAAAACCTTCTATTGCAAATATAAATTCAACTGAAAACTTTAACCACCCTCATGGCTGCCATGGACAAAGCTTGAAACCCTCTGGTTCAGAATCCATGGAGCCATAAGAAGATGGACCTTCACTTCCCATGTTTATTTTATGGGTTTCTGTTTGTTTTAATTTGTTATCTTAGTTGTTTTGATTTTTCGTTCTACTTCACCAAGCTCTATGTTCGCCGTCCTCTGCGACCCTCTTCGGTTTTCTGATCTGTGAATTGGGTTTTGGATGAGTTTGGGGAAGAAATAGGTTTGAAAGTGGTGGTAGTCATGGAATGGGTGTGGAGTTCTTTTGTGTTGGGTTCGGAGATACAATTTGCTTATCTTCTTGCCTTATTTGATAGGTAAAATAGTTTGGGGTGGAAATGGGTTGCTGGGTATGTGTCGGTTCATATGGATTGTCTATCTCCCCCGAGGAGAGACGAAACGTCCTTCTAATGTCGAAGGCAGAGATGAAGGGTTGGGTTCACGCAGGATCAAAGGAATGGAACGTGGGTGGTGGAGGAGAAAATGAGGTGGCTGCAGAAATGAGGTAATTTTGAGATGAACGGTACTTTGGTGAGGGCAATATGGGAATAAAAAGTTGAGTGAACTGAACAGCAAAGAAACCAAGGGTGTGTTTGGATTGGTAGTTTTTGATTTGGTTTTTGAGTTTTTGTAATGATTGAAGTAAAAAGTAAGAGAGAATAGATAGAAAATTGTGGGACCAATGAGAGAGAAAAACCAAAAACTCAAAAAACAGGGCAAAAAATGCCCATGAGAACACACCCCAAGTTTTTTATTTCATAATAGACAAAACGTCACAAAACCACATCAAAAACCCACAATTCAACTGCACCCTCTAAATTTTGCATTCGGAAACATTTTTAATAATAACTAAGGGTTGGATCTCCAAGTCAATATGATCTAATATTTAATTTCTGATTTCTTATGGGTCTCATCATTTTCTCTCAATCTCTCTCTTACTTTTTCACTTTAATCATTACAAAATATCAATATCATATCACCAAAAGCTGACTCAACGCTAAAACTAATCAAATATCTATGCAAACATGAATCGAGTTGACTCAAAATTGAGTCTCATTTTCGGACGGAGTGAGTAATAGCTTCAATCAATCTGCTATAAATGCAAGTCGCCTAGTCGAAATTTTTTATCACGCTAATCATATGTGCATGCACAAGAAGGCCTATAAAATTCACATAGTCGACATGTCAATCAAAGCTCAAATTAATGATGGAACAAATGCCCTCTGTGACTGGCTTTCAGATGAGGACATTTATTTATTTGTTCTGTTTGCAACGAATTGGCCAACTAACAAATCAAGAAGGAAACACAAGATAATGAGACTATCCACACAAACAGTAAACCAGAACAAACGAAAAGGGGGAAGGATGATCAATATCATTACCCAACTAATCCACAGCCTGCGCCTAATTCAACAACCTTCTTGCCTTGAAGAATGATCGTTCCTGATTCCACCGCATGCTCCAAGAACTTCCCCAGAACAACTCCACTGTCCCACATCACTGCTCCAGTTACTCCAGGTGTGCTCTACAGTTAGTTGTAAAATCAAACAATTAGCGACAACAGATCTAGGCAACGCAATGTCGACCTTTTGCTGGTCTTCATTCAAGGGAACCCCAGTTCCAATGAGTACAGGTATGGACGGTGGTGTAATAAAGCTTTTGTGTCTGACTTGTTCCTTTTGGCTGCTATGAGTAGGACTCTCATACACATATTATCGTCCATTGCACTATTGCATGATGATTGGACAGTTGTTTATCATTGTAATGCAATTAATATGGGCCAATCTCTAGTTCTCCAGGTGGAAGATCATCTTGTTCAAATATGGAATCACCAATGATTCAACCAAACTGATTTCAATTCTAAAATTTCTACCAAGAGCTTAACAGCAAGCAACTCATATTTCACCTAGCAACAATGATTCTCATCCCACTGAAGCAGCAAGACCAATCATAGACGCAGGCTCGCAGCCCTAACCAAGATAAAGCAATAAAGAAAAGATATTAAAGAACAAACTTTTGAATGGATCAGATATAATCATATTTTCTCTCTTGGTTTAGTGTCCAACCTTATTTGACTCTTCACTGAAACAACTAGTTCATATCCCACACTTGAATGGTCTAAAGCATGAATCTAAGATAGAGAATTGGTCGAACAACACCCAAACACAAAGAGAACATAAGTGTCCATTTGTAGTTTTTTTATGAAAGTTAAGTGAATCACAATCAGAATGGAACGTGTGTTAATGGGTACTTTGGCCAAATCTCGACCATTGGTTTGGGAATGAAGACCTACCCACCTGACCTGCAACGGCGCAACCAGGTTAACCTGTCTGTTATCAAGGATTAACAAATTGGGCTGAGCTGAGGGGACTTTGATTCATTCTCATTGTAATCAATGATAAGCCAAATGCTTTAATCGACTCTTATTCCATTCTATATTTTGTACTCCCTCTATCCCAAGAAATCATACAGTTGTAGAATTCACAAGGATTAAGAATGATCTATACATAGTTGAAGAATTTGAAAATTACACTCAACAGTTTGCCATTTTTACAAATGAAAATTTCATTTTGGGGCAAACATATGAGGAATTTTTTTTTTTTCAATTAAGGAAGTCAACCCCTATCAGAATACCTTTGAGGGCCTTGATAGCATATCATCATAATGGAACATATTGCTATAATAGTTCACTGAAAAAGGAACTAGTCCATGATCCACGATTGATTGATCAAAGTCTAACCCACAACCCAAATCTACAATCAAGAATTGGTCTAACTAGCCACACGCAAACACAGAGATAACAGGAATCGAACAGTACTCCTAAGTCCAACCATCTACCATGAGTGTCCCTTTGGGTTTTTAACGAAAAATAACAATCAGACATACCCATGATAGAAAATCATGAACAGAGAGGAGAAGGGAAGTTACCAGGGAAGAAGGGGACTGGAAAATGGAGAGGGAGCGGCCGCAAGCGTCGAGTTTGAGTTGGAGAGAGGACTGACAGACGAAGGCGTTGGGTTGGGAGAGAGTGGGCTGTTGAGTCCCCCACAGCAGCATCATCTCCTCTGCTGCTGCATCTTCATCTCCATCTCCCTCCCTATTTACTATCTTCTTCACTTTCCCTCCGTACGCTCCCATTCCTGTCACCATCTCTTCCTCCTCCTCCTCCTCCTCTTCTTTCATGCATCCTCCGCCGCCGCCGCCGGACATTCGAGGGTCCACACTCCACCACAATCGGCTACCGGCTTACCCTCCAAAAGTACTGCTAATGTGCACTAAGGGGTGATCATGGGTTTTGGTCGCTTTGTATCAAAACCGAGAACAAAACCAACAGGGTGTGTTCTTCACCTCGTTTTCAATTCATTTTTTTATTTTTGAACATTCTCTGTATTTGTATGAGGTACCATAAATTTTCTATCGATCTCTTTCTTACTTTTTACTTTAATCATTACAAAATTCAAAAACCAAATTTTAAAACCAATCGTAAGAACACACCATAGGTAGATTTTATCATTTTTGAAACCAACCAAAAAATATGAGATTTTTAGATTTTATATTTTTTGGTTCAAATTTTATAAATTTTTGATTTTCAAAAATAATTTATGTAATTTTCAAATTTTAATAAGAAATAGAATAAATTCATAAAATAGAGATTTTCAATCAAAAAAAAGAAAAAATTTATAATTCAATTTACAAAATTTAAGTGAATATAATTCTCTATTATGGAAGTTGAATAAAAAAAAATTAAAAAGAAAAAGAAAAGAGTGAAATTTTAAATAAATACAATACTCAATATTATAAAATATAAATATATTGATAATCTAAGTTTATATAAGTAGTTAACTAAGTAAAAAATTATAATATCACGACTAAATCGCAATTAAATCAATATTTTCGATTTTGATAGTATTAGAAACCGAAACCAAACCAATACATGTTGGTTCGGTTTTTTTTCGTTCGGTTTCGTCGATTTGATTCGATTGGTTCGATTTTACATTTTTTTTGCTCAGCCCTAATGTGCAGAACACTTGGCAAAGGGGGAACATTTCGATTGGAATTAACGGAACCGGCCACGGGGCTGCAATTTTTCTTAGGGTCAGATCAAGAGTCATTTAAATATCACTATATCTAATATTTTATATATTTTTTCAATATTACACTTAAATATCATATATTAATATTAAACACTTTTTATATATTATTTTCTACACTTATACATTCTTACAAATTAATTCAAATATTTTACATCATATTTTTTCTCATCTCTCTTCAATTCTCTTCTCACATTCAAACCTTTAATCATTATAAAAACTCAAAAACCAAATAAAAAAACATTCATTCAAACGCATTCTGATTTTTGAAAATTTTATAAAATGAAAAGAAAAAAAAAACATTACATACATTACTGACACAAAAGAAAAAGTAAACTATGCCCCCACTTTCTCCCCGGCCCCACCTCTCTCTCTCTCTACTCAAAGACACAACCATAGATGAATACTCTAGATTCTTAGTAGATCAGTAGACCAGATTTTTGCTACAGCTTTTTTATATTTCTGTTTTCTTTGAAATTTATGTCACAATATACAAAGTCAAACAGTGAAAAAATTAGTGTTACGAACATTACATCAAGGCTGATTACATTTATAATATAGATTTTGCTATGTCCTTCGACGAAATGGCTTAGGCCGATTTGGTTACATTTTGTTCTTGTATCCAAAGTAACTTTTTGAGTATTCTGTTTTTTTAAGGGTCGGATCAGGAATGGAATGCGATATATGACGATATATGATGATATTGCACTGTTCACTATTTAAATATGAAATAATATGAGTGATATGAGTTTATGAAATAAAATATTAAATTGCCCTCATGATGTGAAAGATTTGAATGTGATGTAAGGAGAGAGAATGTGATGTGAAAATGTTGAATGTGAGGAGAGAGGAGAGAGAATATGATGTGAAAGGTTTGAATTGATTTGTGAGAGTGTATGGGTAGGGGTA